>NDGM011191408.1:0-16690 GCA_002564305.1 Octomys mimax | reverse complement strand
GTCCCCACCCTATGACTGCATGAGGCTTTGGGGGGACAACTAGACACAAACCATAACACAGCCTCTACATTTAAAGTAACTCATTGTGTCTGGGAACTCTACAATAAGAGGCAAGTCAGGGATCATTCAACTCTAAGTGAAGATGTCCTGCAGAGATTCACGCTAGTCCCCCGTAAAGGCACTGCGGTTCAGAGATTTTGTCCAGGGAAAGGTGAAGCCCGAATCCCTCCACAAGGACCTGACTGCAATAAAATATGGAATATCCAAGATGAGTGTGCTCTTGACGTCGCAGAAGCTGTGAGAAAAGCAAATAAGAAGGAGTGATCTTAATTTATTTAAGATTTACTCCAAGGTATGAACTGGTTAATATAGCTAAGAGAAACAGACAGAAGAGAGAGAGAAAGAGCTGGGAAGGCCCTGCTGCTAGGAGAGCTAATCTAAAACAGTGACTTCAGGAGGGAGCCTTACCAAGGACTGGAATTGGCGCTGAAGTGTCTGTGAGGCAGGCTATTTCCTAAGGCAGTGTTAAACTCCGGAGCCCAGCAAGGGTTGCAATTAGCAGTACTTGAAATCCGGAATGTTCAGGGATAGTGATGCCTAGCAAACAAACACAGATAAACAGGACTGGCGGGAACTTTGTGGGCCAGAGGAGCACGCGGGGGGCAGTGAGAAAAGAGTCATAGGCCTGATTCGACAGAAAAAGCCCTTGTCTACACTGCCACAATGACTGCAGAGGCTTGCAGTTAAGCTGAAATTCAAGGGCCTCTGGGGAGGAGAGAAATCCACTGAAATTTGGTCAAATTGGGTCATTGATGTTAGTAATTATGAGCACATGATAACACCTGACAGTTTATACATGGAGTTGTGAGATCTAAACCGCAGGATTTAAATGTAATAATAGAACATCCTAAAA
Organism: Octomys mimax; assembly: GCA_002564305.1. Classification (NCBI taxonomy): domain Eukaryota; kingdom Metazoa; phylum Chordata; class Mammalia; order Rodentia; family Octodontidae; genus Octomys; species Octomys mimax. Next base: position 15,777 of record NDGM011191408.1, on the reverse strand, counting down.
GAGACTTAAATCTTTTATTGTATATAAATCCAGTTAGAGGCTTGAAAAATAAAATAAACTGAAAATGGGAAAAGGGAGATCATTATGGCCCGTTTCTAATGGACGCTAAAGTGCAAGACTGCACAAAGCAATTTATAATCTCTATAAATTAAACAGTAGTTGAAGAAAGAAGGAATTGTTTTCCTATAATGATCATAGGAAACTCTAAGAAAGTAATTGAAAGTATGCAACACGTTACAGGAAACATGTACTCTGCATTTCAATTTAATAAAAAGAAATTCATAGAGAAGTAGTACAAGAGGTTGTGAGGGTGATCTGGCTGTGACGCCTGTCATCCCATTGATTGCTAGGGTTGGTTCTACTGACGTGCTGGCTGGGCGGGTGTCCCCTTCCTCCCTCTGTGATCCATATGTGTTCCTCTGAAGCTGTGTGTTGGGCCAAAGAGGACGACCACCCCCGATAGAGTAGAGGACAACCGTTAATCGGCCGAGGGTATCCGAGTAGCTGTGCTCCCTTGCTAGTACCTCCAAACAAGCTCACAAGAGAAATAGTACAAGAAAAAAAAATGTAGTATGAGGACAAAATGAAAAAGCCAGTAAATATATGACAGTATTAAGAAAAATTCAAGTAAGTAGATATTTTTTATATTGTAAAAATTGTATAAAGTTGTTCTATTGGAAAAATGTTAAATAATTTGTATGGCTATTTGTCAAAATTTAAAAATATAGATCAGGTCTTGCATAATGTTGCATAACCTTCAGTGGGAATATTATTGTCACCTTGGTGGATAGTTTGTCACCACCTACTGGATTGGCATAAATGCATCTTTGCCTTGTCATACCTGGTTCTAGAAATGTGTGTAATAAAATTATTTTTATTGATGTAAAATATGTATACTTCATGAATGCGAAAATATAAAATAATCAAAATTCTCTAGGATGGAAAAAATTAAAAAATCATTTCAGGATACCCATTTAAAATAAAGTTTGCATATTTAGGAGCATTTTGTAAGCTTTACTTGAGCTTTTTGTAGGTTTTTTTGTTTGTTTTTGTAGTGCTGTGAATAAAACCCAGAGCCTCAGATGTAACCCAAATCTACCTAGGAGTTTTTAATATATTATTGGTCCATAATTTCCCTATGTAGATCTATATGCACATGTTGTGAAGAAAAATTTTAGTGTATTGCAATAATGTGATTATTTTGAAAATATGTTGAAATTATAAACTGTTAATTGTAGTATAATTTTTACTTCACTTATTAAAGTTGTGATATACCTTTTAAGCTTATACTAATGCTTTATAGATGGATTACATAGAATGGGCAATAATTGGAAGCATCTGGGTCTAGTCATAAAACCTAGTGATACTAGCTTCAATCCTGAGACTTTGGACATTGAACACTGTTATCATTAGTAATGTACACAAGGCATAGATTAATGATGTATCTGTAAAGTAGAAAGATTCAGTGCCTCATAAAGCCTAGTAGGATGATATTTTGAAATATAATTTGAATTTTTGTTAATTAATTTTCACTATTTCAAAGTGATAGACTGTAATGTATCTTTTGTCTTCAGTAATGGATTAAAAAAACAAGAAGAATCTTTTTACCCTGGGAAAGGTAGTGAGGCTGAAGGAAATTCAAAGTAGGAATTTGCCACTTAGAGAAATATTTGGATGGCAATGGAATACCCATCTCTGACAAAACTAAACATAAAAAGATATAAATGAAGGACAATTCTGTATCTGTCTATACAAGATTGTTAGGATAGATATATAGCCACTTTCTATTAATTCAAGTAGAAAAAAGTTTTTTATTAATAGTGTTTGGACAGGATATCATGTCAGCATCTTGAGCTATGAATGACTACTACAAAGACAGCAATATGCAATGTATTAATTGTTGTAACTCTCCTACCAACTTGTTTTGAAACTGTCTCATTACAATTTTTTTCTCAATAAAATTAATAAAAAAGAGAAAAGGTGATGTAAACTTTCCAAATACAATTATTGTTCGTCTAGGAAATCAGAAACAGAAAGAATAAATATGTGCTGGTTGGTTGCTGTAAATGGGAACTTTTACAACTTCATTCACTCATTTAAAAAGAATGAGAGGGTGACAAAGGGATAGGTCAGTGGTTTAAGTGACTGCCTAGCCAAGCACTAGGTCCCAAATTCAATTCCCGGTACCTCATGCTGTGTCAGTCCTGGAATCCCTGGCATCCTGTGTTAGCCACCAAAACTGGACATGGTGGTGTGCCTGTCCCAGTACTGAGGAAGCTGAAACAAGAAGATCACTATGAGTCCAAGATGCAAAGTGAGATCCTGTACCAAATACATAAAATTGAAATAAAAATAAAAATAAAATAAGGATAATGGAATCACTGAATTAAGCTAATTGTCCATTATTAAATTCTGGGAAGTAATTCCTGAAAGATAAAGCATCTATTCAAGCATGTAGTTTCTCAAGTGCTGTGGTCTCAGGCTTTCCTTGTGGGTCACTAGATCAGGGAGCAATTGAATAATGCTTAGGTCCAAAATACCCACTGAAATGTCCTGAAACACTGATGTTACTAAAGAGCCTCACCTGAGGACACTTGGTTTAATCAAATAAAGTTGGCATATTAGGAACCTTCTATACCTCAATTCAGAATCCTGAGACAAAACAGCCATATTTTGTTATGACACCACCTATATTACAGTTATGACAATGCTTAGATATTGTCATAGTAAATACTCACTCAATTCTTTTCTTCTAAGTGTAAGAAGAATTTATTGACTTCTGTCCAAGAGGGATAGAAAGGGGCCGGGAAAGTGGGTTGCCCATCAGCCCTGCTTCTTAAGAGTGTTTTACTGAGCAAAGCTGCGAGGTGAGGTGGGCTTGAGATGCAACAGAACAATAACAAAAAATAAACACAAAAACAAAAAAAACACCAAAAATAACAACCCCACAAAAAATAACAACAAAAGAAAGAACAATAACAACTCAATAAAATTTCTAGTTGCTCAAGGAATATTGATCCACTGGCAAATCATAGAATGGGGTGAGGTGGGTCAAAACTATGCTCAAACAAGATTTCAGCAAGTACTGTCACTAGAGTAATATTGATTAAATGGGGATTGAATGGGAAAAGCAAGCAAGTCATGAAGAAGCACACATTGGACCGGCAAGGATTGTCCCAGAAGGGGTAGGCTAATGTTTGGTCCTCCAGTCCAAACTTATTGATGCCTGCTTAGTGCAGCAGTCACTGCTGTTCTTCACTAAGGGCAGTGCATGGGTGAGCAGTTCTTTTCTTGAAGTCAGGCCTTCAGTGAATGCTTCTCCAGGAACAGCTGTCTTCTGCATTGACTTCTCAAGGCCCAGGTCTGTCTAACTGCCCAAAATACTTCTTCCTAACATATCTATAATATTCTCCCTCTGAAGAAGTACCCCTGACTACCAAGAAGGGGCTATCTCAATCTTGCTTGCTAGTTTGCTACGTAGTTTAAAATGAATCAAGTTTAACCACTACAGTCCACCCTTATCAAGTTGATGGCTGAACACATCTCTTTAAGCCATCATTTTGAAATAAAGACAATAATTTCACAATTCCATATCAGATGACAACTATCTATCAGGTAGCTGAAAACACAATCATTCCTTTCCCAAAGTCTCATGAGTTTCAATATTTTTCAAAAGTCCAAATCCAGTTCTCTTCTGAGATTCAAGGTAAACTCTCATCTGTGAATGTGTGGAAAAATCAAAAACAACTTGCTGGCTGGGAGGAGAGCTCAGTAGAATAAACACTTGCCTGGCAAGTGCAGGGGCCTGCGTTCAATCCTCTGTTCTGTAAAACATGATGATGATGATGATGATGATGATGATGATGATGATGATGGTAATAATAATACTAATAATAATAATAAATAAATTGCATAATCCCAGAGTACAGTGGCACATAGTAAACATTCCCTATTGAGAGGTGGGGGACAGAAAAGAATCAGACCAAGCTCTTACAGACAGCCATTACATTTTGTAAGCCCATGTCTGGCATCTGGGGCATCTGATGGGACAGTGAGTTTCAGTGGATCGGTGACGCCCTGGGCCCAGGCCATGTGTGTTTGCAGCTCACAAGCCCCCTCTCCTGAGTGGCTCCCCACCCCTAGTATGCAGTTATCCTCACACATTTTGTACATTCATGACATTTGTGACTTTCTAGGGTTACTATTACACCATTGGCTTTATTTAATTACTAATGCAATTTAAAAAATAATAATTAGTATAGAGGATTGCACTTGTATAAAATATTTTCTATTTTCAAAATATTTTCAATTTAAATATTTCAATATTTTCAATGTTCCACTAGTTCAGTTGTGATTCTGCATATCTCTTTGTCTTTTTTATTAAGAGTGAGACTTAAATATTAAATTTCCCTCTTTCTTGGAATGAGGGTAGAATGGTTACTGGTACAGGTGAACACTGAAAAATGTGTGATTTTTTTATCTAATGAAACAAAACCTCCTGAAATCAAGTAATGAAAGAAGAAAAGCAAAATGAAACAATTTTTTTAAACAAAAGTAATGTTTAACTATTGATGATTTATGTGTGTTGTCATGCATTGTAACATAATGCCAACAAAACAGTAACATTTCCTTATTTGGCAAATGAATATTTATTTATAAAAATGTGGTTTTATTTTTTATATCTGATTGTCCAACTATCTTAACCATATTATTTCAGTGCAATATTTGGCAAAAATCAAATTTATAAACATTTACATACATGCATACATAATTTATAAACACTGTACATACATGTATACATACATACATACAGACAGACATACAACTGTGCTCCAGAGAACCACAATCTCTCTATGCATAGTGTGTTCATGCATATGTAGATGGGTACAGAGACTGATAGGTGCATAGTTTTACTATAAGAATTGGCTCATGTGATTAAGGAGGCTTAGAAATTTCAAGTTCTATTTTTTGAAAGCTGTAAACTCAGGCAATAGGATGCTGTCACTCTGCTCAAAAATCAGCACATACAATACTCACCAGAATTTGTATTTCTGTTCCATCTGCAGTCAGACCAGTGTAGTCTGCCTCATATCCCAGGGACTGTCAACTTCTCTGTCCTATTTAAAATTTCAAATAATCAGATGGGACTCACCTAAGCTAAAGGGAGCAAACCGCTATGCTCTGTCAGTTCAAAAGTTAATCTCAGCCAGCATACCCCCAGAGACACACTCAGAACATGATCTCAGGCAACTGCGATATAATTAACCCTTGAAACATCTATCAAATATTTCACTGAGAAACCAGTATGTGTCATATAATAACATTTATCAATAAACAAAACCAAAAACAATCAGTTTCTTGGTTGCTTTCATTGTATAAAAGAGCGATATTGAGTATAACTTAAATATACAAGATAGTGAATGTTTAAATTTAAAAATATAAATCATAGCAGAAGACATTTTGTTAACATTTCCACTCAGTTTTATACCCCTCACTTCAAACACACTTATATTGCAACATTCTGTGCTACATTCTGGATCAGTTCTGGGAGTCCACTTTCCAATCTTTGGGAGGTAGGATAAAAAGTACAGTGGATGCTGCTACTGAGTACCATCCATTAAGAAGACAGTCATTACAAGTAGTATGTTGTGTCCTTACTCACCTTATACACCAAATCTGACACCTTGCATCTTCTTTTGTTCCATATAATCAAACTGCCCAAGAATGGTAACTGTTTTGGAACAAGTTCAGCGCATCCAAGATAGCTAAAACAGTGGGGCTACCTATACTTACATAACAAGTTTTCTAGAACCTTTTCAGAAAATGTCAAGAAAGGTGGCAGAAGCAAGGGAAAATAATTGGAAGAGGATTAATGGCAATATGTATTTAACTGAAATAAGTTTAAAATTTAAATAATCATGTTTTTCAAACATGCTTTATATATTCATGTATAAGGATGCTCTATTTACATGTGTAGAATTTTAGTACATTTTTTACAATTCAATTAAAATTTTAGATTTTGAAGAAGAGTTTGCAAAATCAACTTTATGCCATTTATAACTTTTATTTCTAAATTTGTGCATCATAGCTGAGTGTGTTAATGTTTTGGCAAAACCAATTTAACACATATATAATGTTCTCAGGTGGGTATTGAGTTTTTTAATAAAATGTAAATGCATATTTATTTTTCATATGTATTTGATTATAATTATTATAGAATTGTTACTAAAAGCATAAGTTTTAAAATCCCTAAAAGTTAAAAATATAGCAAATAACTACTGGTTTGAAACAAAAATTAACAAACATGACCTAAATATGTAAGCATCAAGTGAAATGGTATTATGCATAGTTACCTGGGTTGGCTTGTTTTCTGGAAAGGGGATTGCCATGTATTCATAGTGTGGAGTGGCTTTTCATAAATATTTACAAAGAATTGCTAAAACATTATGTGGAAGTGTATCATTCAAATGAATGTTTCCTTATTAACTCTTAATTTTTTTTTTAAAAAAAAGTAAAATAATAAGATCATGAATTTTTAAACTCCATCTCTGTATGTCTCAGAAGCTTGTGTATGACTGTGTTTGGAAAGAAATTAGCCAGAAAGTTTTCTTCTTAGAGAATGTTCAATAAACCAACGTTAAGAATTATTTTCCTTCTCTGCAATGCCAATAACATATAATATAGTTTACTTTTGAAAGTCTAAAGATTATTCTGACATATTTTAACAGTAGCTGATATAATGTTCATCTAGGAAGTTAAGTAAAGAGCTGCATTAGTCCCAAGCAATCCTCAGCTAGATGTGCAGTGCAGACCCTAAAGAACTCTGCTCGTAATTACTGCTCCACTCCCTTGCTGTTAAGCGACTGAAGAAAAATCCATCCCTCAGGCCTGCAGTTTATAATCGTTATCAGTGACCTTTCCATGAAACTAAGTTTAAGGACACACTAAGGACAGACTTTATAAGTATAGGATTTAAGAAACTGTTTTCAATAAGACAGTAAACATGAAAATAACCAACTTGTTGGCATAATAAGCAGTTCCTACAAAGAAACTTTTAGATATACCAAAAAGAATTGTTTTTGTTGTTGTTTTGAAACTAAACACTTTAACATAGGCTTTTTTATCAGACATTGTTTTAAAGATACTGTTCAAAGACAAGTAGACTTAAATTTTCTTTAATTAAAAATCAAGGGCTAGCAAGATAGCTCAGAGAACTAAGTGCCTTCTTTGGCAAGCTCAGGGACCAGGGTTTCATTCCCTGTCCTGTATGCCGGGCTGGCCCCCGCAAGGGACTGCTGAGCTGGTGACTGAGTCTGGGCGTGGTGGTGCATGCCTGTAATCCCAGCACTGGGGAGGCTAAAAACAGGAGGATCACTGCAAGTCTGAGCTACGTAGTAAGACCCCGTACCAAATCCAGAGATGAAAACATAATGGATATTTTAAAAAGCAATTAACATTTAAAATATTTCTTGAGATTTTAATATGACCACTTTATTTTAAATTCCTTGGCATATGTTTAAGATTTTATTCGATCTTAAAGATGGTTGCAATTTCATTATTCCATTATCTTTAGATATATTTTATTTCAAGTATCTTTTAAAGTTATGTAAATCTAAGTATGTCTAAACATGTCGGAATTATGAGATTGTAATAGATTTGGTATCTGTAAGCTCTAATTAGAATACATTTGAGTTCTTGCTTCATTAAAACTGGTATTTTGGCATTTCTCTGTACCATTCAAATTCTTGGACTTTTTTGTTCTTATTTTTCAGTAAGGGTCTACAGGGTCTCATTATGTAGATTGGACTCATAGTGATCCATCTGTGTCCAGTCTCCCAAAGAGCTGGGATTACAGGCACCCACCACCAAGCCCAGTCTCAATTGCCATCTCAGGGGCCCCTGGGAACAGTGCTGGTGCAGCATGCCTGGATCAAACCCCGACCACTGTGTCTGCCTAAGCAGGTACTTTAATCTGCTGAGCTACTTGGTTGGCCCCCCACATTATTATACTTTTGCCTTTATTGAGCAAAGTGATTATTCAGTCCTTCAAAAATTACCTATAACTAAAAAGTGTTTTTAATTGCTGTTAGAAATAAAATTATTAATTAGTGGGAACTGACAGTTTATTGAAATTTTGTCAAAGTTTCTGGTATCTAAAATATATTCCAATTACACTAGCCATGTACATAATTCCAGCTGATCTCATAATATGGAGGTGACGGTAAGGAAATAGAGGGCCTCCTGGTTCTTCGCCATAAATGTATATACTGTACTTGTATTCGTTGTCTCCTTATTTTCCAAAAGACTATTGAAATTTCTTGTTTCCAAATGAGATCACTTACCTTTTTATCTTGTTTTCACCACTTTTCATTTTTCTGTCTTAACCTTACTAAATTATATATTCTTAGACTTCTGTAACTTTTTCTGTGACACGCCTCCCTATTAGCCAGAATACTTCTATGGAAGAAAGTTAATTAACACACTGTAACAAAACCAAAAAGGAGGGTTTGAAAACAGGGTACAAGAAAATGGGGTATACAAGTGAACCACTGAGTCAACACATTTTTATATACAGTGCAACCAACAATACTATAGATGGGACATGATCCTCTATTAATCCTCTACTATTCCTCTATTAAAATAGGATTTGAATGATTCTGTAGACAACTGTGTTTAGGTCTGAGGTGAGAGAAAAACAGCACTTGTTTGAAAAAAAATATCAGCCAGATTTTGGTAGAAGTGATACTCAACATAATTTTATAAAGTGCAGCTCTAATTTCGTGGGTTTTATTTGGAAGCCATGCATACTACAGTTATGATATAGAAATGCTAATAGAAATGAAATTATTGCGGCTTAGTATATCAGAAAACTGAAAATAGGAAGTCAGTGCTATAGCGATGGAAAATGAGTAAAAATGAAAATTCAAGCATAAGGGTGCCAGGGAGGGCTAAATAGCTCGACGGATTAAAGAACCTGCAAGCAGGAACAGGGGCCAGGGATTCAATCCCCGGGCCTGCCGTGTCACCTGTCCCCAGGGCACGCTGAGATGGCAATTGAGGCTGGGCGTGGTGGTGCTCGCCTGCGATCCCAGCTCTTGGGAAGCTGTAAACAGGCGGGACACTACGTATCCGGTCTAATAGTGAGACCCTGAACACCCTGTAGACCTTTCCAATAATAATAATAATAATAATAATAATAATGCTCCCAAAATTTTGTCTACCATGTCTTTCTCTATTCCTTAAGCTAAGCAAATGTACAATATAACAGTTTTATAGAAAATTCTTACTTATCTGATCTGAGATTGTAGTGGAAACAATAAAATGTTTTTGATTTATGCGAGTTAAAAATATTCAATACTAAAATAAAGAAAAAATTAACAAAGAAAAATATAAGCTGTTTGCATCACACATTAGAATTCAGTATTTTCAGACCTTAATCTAAAATTTATTATCGGGCCAGCCAAATAGCTCAGCAGATTAAAGCGCCTGCTTCGGCAGATGCAGGGGTCAGGAGTTCGGTCCTTTGGCCTGCCGTGCCGGTCCCGCTCCTGGGGCTCGCTGGGATGGCAATTGAGAGTGGGCATGGTGCCGCGCGCCTGTAATCACAGCACTTGGGAGTCTGTGAACAGGAGAATCATTTTAAGTCTGATCTACACAGTGAGATCCTGTACACCCTGTACACCCCATATACCCTGTCCTAAATACAAAAATAAATAAATAAAAACTTAAGTCAATAACAAGATATCGCACATATTACAAATAGTAGACACAGATATTAAGTGCTATTATTACTAGTCTAAATGAAGACTAACAAAGCATGTTCCAATTAATGGGAAAGTTCTCAATGTGATTCTAAAAAAATGTAGGTATTATAAAGAAGAAGCAGAAGTAAGTTACAGAGTTAAAATTACAATATGTCAAATACTAATTTTATTATGTGAATTCAGCAGCTTCCCGGTGGTGGAGAAAATAATAAGTGATCTTGAATGTAGAGTGATGAAAACTCCCCAATGTGTAGAACAACAGGAAACTCAAAACACAACAAAAGCAGCATTAGTTAAAATAATACCACAGGACTAGGTAAATGATAATGAAAGAATCTACAATATGTGTAATGGAAATCTCAGGAGAGGCAAGAGATTTGAAGATCAGTGTGTTTATTTGCATGTACATGTATTAATGATCCAGTGCATCTTATAATTTAAGGATATAATTTCAAATTTTCTCTTATTCTTTAAGACACATTTTAAGGCTCACAGGCTCTGGTCTTAAACATTTTGCCTTACTTGTTTTGCAGTACTAAGGATTGAACTCAGGTCCTAGCTCATGCTAGGCAATCACTTGAACATTGCATTAAATAGCTAGCTCAACTAGATCAGATTGTTTTTTCAGAGAAAAAAAGATAAACAGCAACGAAACCAAGGTTCAAAACAGGTTGGTAGGATAATCACAGTATTTGATACATTATTGTCTTTTTAGCTGGTATTCAGAGTAGAAGGTATAAACGTATCTAGCCTATACAATAAGATTTAGAATTTGCCTTCTATATTTTGCTTTGAAAAATAATTCTCTCATTTTCTGTGTGTGTGTAAACACAGGTGTATAAATACATAATATATGCATCCATGTATGTATATACCCATGTATGAGGTTTTTCACTGATAATCAACTGACAGCTATATTTTGCAAGACAAGTTAAGATATTAAAATGTGTTCCACACTCACAGTTGCATGCCCACTTTGCCATTGGTTTACTTTCATCCTGCACCTAACAGTTGAATATCAGGCAACCATCACTATAATCTTCTATGGTAGTCTTCAAAAATAACACAAGAACATAGGCTCTGACCAGGAGAAGCCATCAGACACTATTCTCTACCCCATCTGAATATCCACCCTTTACCTGTATACTTATGAAATAATAGTAGAGTTTCTTCAAATTTGAAATCTGTTAAAATGGAACCTTCTTGATTAGCAATCTCACTTAAAAATAATAGCTGACTCTGTTTGACCACTTGATTGAAATACTAATTTCTGTAATATTTTATTGTAAAAATTCACTTATTTTTCCTGTATTTGAGGGAAGGGTCTACAGGGTGTTTAGGGTCTCACTAGTAGATTGGACTCCTAGTGATTCTCTTGTTTACAGCCTCCCAAGGGCTGGGATTACAGGGACATGCCACCATGGCCAGTCTCAACTACCCTCTCAGTGCATCCTGAGGGAGGGGCCAGCATGGCAGGCCTGGGGCTTGCAGGTGTTTTAATCTGCTGAGTTATTTGGCTGGCCCTTTGCTTTGTTTATATTGTTAATCAAGGAATTTATACTGAATTGCTTTTTTCTTTTACTATTTACTATCTTAAATTTTGTCAAATTTTATACTGGGTCTGCAAATGTGGGTCTTTCTTGCTTAATTTCAGTCTTTTCATTTACATTTCTTTGTTACTTTCTACAAAGAAGCAATTTTTGGAATAAAAAACCTTAAAATAGATCTTGTGGAACTGTATGAGAAAATAGTGATAAGTTAGAGAGAAAGGGGAGTGGGAGAGGAGAGAGAGAGACAGAGAGGAGAGGGAGAGAGGGAGAGAGAGAAAAAAGAGAGAGAAAGCAGAGAGGGAAAGAGGGAGAGAGGGAAAGAGGGAGAGGGGAAGGGAAGAGGGGGGACAGGAATGGGGAGGGGAAGAGAGAGAGAGAAACACAGAGACAGACAGAGAGAAAGACAGACAGAGACAGAGACAAAGAGACAGACAAATAGAGACTGACAGAGAAACAGACAGAGAGAGACAGAGAGACAGAGACAGAATGAGAGAGAGAGAGACAGAGACAGAGACAGAAAGAGAGAGAACAGAGGGATGGTGAATAAACTGAAAAGATTTTCTCAGAAGTAGCTTTGATGGGAGGAAATCCATAGGACTTTGTAAAGCTTTAGTGGCAGAATCAATACCCTGAGTTGTCAGAAAGCCTTTCAGTATTGATACTTGAGAGCATCAACACAGACTGCCTCATACTTTATTAGGGGGATTTAAAATGCATACAATTATTCTAGTTTTATTAGAATAAATGTCTGGTTCTGTAATCCGCTTGTCTGGGCCACTGATAAAATTAGAATGCTAAAGAATGTAACATGGAAAATGAGAGTAAAGGTGTTAGGTAAGACAAACAAACATCAAACACTGAGTTGCTTTTGGACTATAGATTATCTCTTTATGGTTATGATGGAATTAAGGAGTAATAAGCAGGAAATAATTCTTAGATTGATTAACAATTTGTCTAGGATGTTATTTCAATAAAGTGACTCACAAGAGAATAATGCAAATAATAGAGTATAAAGGTGTCAGCGTAGGATGTACCTGAAAGTCATCAAGTGTGCAGATAAGAAGGCTGATCATCAAGTGTTCAGAGATGGATCTTTAAGAGGGCTGTGTGTGCTTGGGCACTATACTCGGGGCAGAGGAATCCACCATACTCAGAGTTTAGCTGGCACCTGTGCTGTTGGTGGGAGGGCGTGGACACAGGCGAAGGGCACCCCTGTGGGACCTTCATAGTTCCAGCCCCCAGCCAGCCTGCCTCCTAGCTACCACTGTGAGCCACTTTGCTCTGCCCTCCACATCTTCCTGTGTTGGAGAGAGAGCCAGACTTCTGAATTTCAGCAGAAAGAGATCATGGTTCCTCTTTGTTGCAGGTGTTGAGGGTTGTGTCTCAGTGATGAGAAAACAAATGAAACAATATTATCAATCTAAATATTCAAATTTACCATGTAAATCAGGATTTCATACATTGGCAAAAAAGTAAAAAACTGGAAAGAGTAGCATGCCTCCAAAACAATGACAAACACAGGTAATCTTAAAGAAAGGACATTTTAAACCTATATAGGTGTGTCACAGAGCAATGTAAAAATAGCCTAAAAGATATAAAAAATACATGGAAAGTAATAAACTCAAAGACTTCTGTGTAATGATAGAGTCAGAGAAAGACAATATTATGTTGTAATACACAGACACCCATGTTTATAGAAGCATGATTTGTAATAGTTAAATAATGGAAACAACCCAAATGCCCAGCAACCAAGGAGTAGATACTAAAATGTGGAGTTCTTCTTTTTTATATACAATGGAGCACTACTCTTCCACAAAGAAGGATCATCTGGAGACTTTATAGGTAAATGGATGCCATGTGAGTTCATACTCAAAGTGAAATAAATCAGACCCACGTGTGTGGATGCTGTATCGCCTCACTAGTGCGAAAAGCTGAAAGAGTAAATAAGATTCAAAATGTACTATGGATATTATCATTTGGGAAGAAGCTTTTCAAAAGAAAAGAAAAATTAATGGGGAGAAAGAAAAGGAAGAAAGAGAAAAAATATATATATATAAATATATATGGTGAATATGGTCATACAACTAGTTTGTCTGAGTTCATTGAAAAGAAAGGTTTGTGCTAATATTGTTTGGACAACTTTTCATGCATATGTCTCACTCTGAGTAATTAATATGAAGATAATAATATGGCATATATTAGTTATTATTACTCTACTATTAGCCTGTTTTGAGTGTTTGTTCTATTTTTATTTTTATGTTTTCTCTTTAAAATAATAAAAATTAGGCTGGCCTGATAGCTCAGCAGACTAAAGTGCCTGTTTAGGCAGAGCACAGAGGCTGGGGTTTAACTCCTGGTGTGCTGTGCTGTGCCAGCCCTGCCCGCAGGGTGCACTGCGAAGGTGATTAAGACTAGGCATGGTTGATCGTGCCTGTAATCCCAGTGCTTGGGAGGCTGAGAACTGGAGAATCACTACAAGTCTCATCTATGTAGTCAGACCTCTGTAAACCCCGTAGATCCTGTCCTAAATACGGAAAAAAATGATAATAATAATTTAAAAAATCTTATAAATGAGTAGAACAAACACCAAAGCAGAAGTCAAAACAAACTTTAGTTACAATTGCTAATTTATCGCTAAAGACTAGATGTCATTTACCTTGAGAACAGTACGTTCCGTGAAAGTTCTTTCTGACCTTCATTTTGGCTCTTGACAGGGACATTTCATAAAAGAAAAGAAGGTTTGAGGAGCAAATGAAAGACAAGATGAAGCGCCCTCCTGTCATGGATTTGGAAGATGCTAGCAGGATCCACAAAGAGAAGTGCAAACAACCTTGACAAATTCCTCTAAGGACAAATGATGAAAGTGAAGAAAAAGTAGAGGAACTTTAAGTTTTGGTTTAAATATATTTGAGAAAATAATGTCAAATATTTCTGTCCTGAGATTGTGGCCATTTGCAAGCATTTATATCACTTACTTCAGCTTACCACATATGGTGAGGACACCCGCAGCTGTCCTTCACATTCGGAGTGTTTAGTATGCCTCGCTTTCCCTCAGCTGGAAAGGAGCCTTCCTCCTTGAGGCTGCATTTCTCCAACAGGCCAGTTTTCACCTATTAAACCATTCTGACTGGGAAAGCATCAGCGATATAAAGAAAGCCATTCTCAGAAAGAGACGCACATAAAAATTCCAAGTAGATACTTAGAGTACAAGATCTAGGCTTTTGTTCAATTAAAAAAATTAAGTATAAGTTAGAATAAGAACACTGAAGGAAAATTCTAGTAATCCAGCCTACACCTTTATCATAAGAACTGTAGAGGATTTGGAGACCAGGGTCATAACCATTTTCACTATACCTAAAAACAAACAAACAAACAAACAAACAAAAAATCACCAACCTACTATTGACTAGTATAAGTCAACCCCCTGCACTAGGGATCTAGAAGGGAGAGAGGAACATTAAAAACCATAATTATAGCTTTTTCGGTATCAAATATCTCCAAAAATATCTAGCATTGGGAAAATACATACAATACGCACAAGAACACAAGGTATTATAAAACAACTGTAAAGTATAAAACCAAAAAATGACACAAAAACAAAGATGATGACAGCATAGAATTGTCTGCTAGAGAATTTTAAATAGCCACAATTGAAATGTTAAACGATGCGGTGGAACATTTGGCTGGGATAGATGCACAGATGGGAAGCTTCAGCAGTAAGATGAAAACTGTAAAAAGAAGATCAAATGGAAATACTAGAAACAAAATACAATAATTAAAATGAAGAATGATTTTGGCGAGCTTGTGAATAAACTTAATATAGATAATATAATTTGCCAAACAAGTAGGAAATGAAAAGTACTTTTTTAAAAAAAAAGTACACAACAAAACTATTTAAATTTCAAATGGCATAATAAAATCTATAGTGGAAAAGATAGAAAAAAGTCCTCATATATTTCGTAAGAAAATTGCTATAAAAATTCCACAATTACTAAGATGTTTAACCATAAATCCAGAAGACACAGATAAAGACAAAGAGGATTTAGAGGAAAAGAATTAGAAAGTAAAGAAAGAGAAAACCATCTTGTCTCATTGGTAGATGATAAGAGATAATAGTACAAAGAAAGTAAGAATGGGAAAGATCTCATACAAAATAAAATGAATATAAAATGTAGCATAATTCTTCTTAGAATACATGCAAAAATGAACACATTGAAGATGACATGTTGAAAACTCCAGTGGATAAGCAGATGAGGATACAAATGACAACAAGAACAATAAAAACCTCCAGTCCTGATCTGAACACAGTTAAAACAACTTATGCATGTGACAGTAAAATATCTTATGTTTAAAAGTAATATTCTTTCAAATAGATCTTGATTGTTAAACTTTTTTTCATGAACTTTTTTTTTAAACATTTATTTATTTATTTAGAGAGCACGAGAGAGAGAGAGAGAGAGAGA
>NDGM011191397.1:0-24382 GCA_002564305.1 Octomys mimax | reverse complement strand
CAGGCCCTTGTGCTTGCCAGGGAAGCACTTATTCCACTGAGCCATCTCCCCGGCCCTTCAAAACAAAGTCTTAAGCCTTAGGATTAATGAAATACAAAACTCAGTAACACCTAATAATAAATTCTTTCTTCATGTTACTTTTAAGAGAGACAAGTAGAGATAAACAGTACAGAGAATTTAGAAGAGAGATGATGTCCTTTTTCCTCTCTGTCACATTTGTCCATCTCAACCACTGTCCACTTCCTGCATGCCCTTAGCTGTCCATGGCCCATCCCCACTGTACTCCTACAGCAGACCTGGCAACTTCTCTCTAGGGCCACAGCAGACACAGGCTACCTCAACAGAGCTGTTCAGTGACACAAAACTGTCCCACTGCACGTACTTAAAAAAGCAGCATATATTCCTAGTGCTCCTTTAAAATAATCAAAAGGAAAATGTACAAATAAACTTATGTGTTCAAATGTACATTCATACATTTTTAAAAAATCAATATTTTTGAAGGTATAAATAGTTAACAGGTACATTTTCCTAATGACGAAAGACAATGTTCAATGGAATTTTTGTTGGAAATGGGTCCCTAAAAATTAGAGATGCAGTTCTACCAACTATGCTTTGTGTGATCCTTTTCTACGTGGGAAGTGGGGAGTCTGGTCTTTTTTGTTCACACACACACACACACACACACAACTGCATATGCAGATTTGCACACACATTGCTATATTCTACCAGAATCCTAGATTCCTTCATATGGACGCCAGTGATGAAAGTAGGACGAAAACATATGAACAGGAAGTGTCCTTGAAGGCCTTAGACCTGAGCAGCTAATAAAGATTCCTTGATGCTGCTTATTAGATGCTCTCTTAAACATTTTTCAAGTATACAGCAATTAAGTTTTAAGTGTTCAGAAAATTTAAATAATACTTTTAAGAATCCTTAGGAAATTCAGGCACACCTGTTATAGCGCTAATCGCCACCACCACCATTATCGTTATCACTGCAATTCACTGAGCTACCTGATATGCATTATGTCATCACTTAGACATGCTACTTTAATTTCCTTAGGAATATAAGTAAAAAGGCTGCGATGGGTTCCAGTTTCTATGCTGCCTCCCAATTTTCAGACCTATGTATATTTTCCCTGTTTCTCATTTCTTAAAATGAGAGTTTAGCATACACAAGTTAACAACTGTCTTGTTCAGGGTTAATTTGAAAGGAATCTATCTGTAACATAAGCAAAATGCTGCTTCACAATTTATGTCTGCAAAGTGTTCTGCAAAGACACAGAAAAACCATAGCTGAAAGGACTTAAGACACCAAATTCTCATCATCATTTAGATTCTGCAAGCAAATGGTAGGTGAGAAATCTGCAAAAGCACAGGGTTTAGAGGGCATTGGTAATCACAGAGCAAATGTTGGGTAGGAGGGTTGGATGTGCTCAGGTTGCCTCCAGAGACTGCAGAGGAAGACCAGAGGTTAGGCACGGGCTGGGAGGGTTTCCTTGGAAACACAGTGTTTCTTCAACAAAGCACAGACACACTCGATGCCACACATTTTCAAGGCATCTGCTGTGTGTCTCTAAAAATCTGCTGTACGGATTGCACAGAGAATTTAAACAAATAAACACAGGAAATAATTCAACAGAGTTCTATCACTGATTAAATGCTGCTCAGCAGCTAGGATCCCTCCTAGGCGGGGCTGTCTGCCAGGGTTTCAGGAACAGAACTGAGAGCAAGGAGGGTGAGGTCCCGCCTCTGCTTGGAGGCTCCCTTGCTGCCCAGGTCAAGAAAAGTCTCATCAGTCTACACTCCTGGAACTGGAAGCTCTGTATTCATTTGATTTTGATTCAGTGAATGGATCCTCTTTCCTACAGAGACTGGTTCAATGAATGGGTCCTCTTTCCTAGAGTGACTGATAGTGATGTTAGCAGGCTTCCTCTGTACACCCTATCACAACTAGTCAAGTGATGGAATAAAGTCATGGAAAGGAATGGCATTTCAGCCTTCCCCATCATTCACATCAAGCAGAATCTTGCATCTTGCTGAATTTTCTGAGTCATAGGAGGAAAGGAACAACACTCCTCCAGTGTTCCACAAGTGTGTGACATGGAAGAAAAAATTTTTAGTTGCGTTTGAAAAAATATATTTTTGAATCATGCACATTAGAGTAATAGATCCAGAAGATCTAATTGATAAGGTCTAAGATATTATATATATATATATTATATATATATATATATATATATATTCTAGTGTGATCATAGCAAGGCTTTTAATTTGTTTCTGTACAAGCACACAAATGGAGTGCAGCAATCAGTTTTCCTTTGATGACGTTAGCTCCTGTGTGGCAGGAGCCACACAAACATGGGGACACCAAGAGTGGAAATGTAGGTGGGTGTATCAGTCAGGGTTTTACTAGAGGAACAGATACAACACAAGATGTACAAATGCATAAGAAATTCCAAGATTAGCTTATGATGGTCAGTCACAGTTGAATGAAAATGCATGCAGAGAGTGTCTGCACACTGGAGGTGGAAGGATTCAGTCCAAGGTCTGGAGCTCACTGCAGTGTTCCACGCAAGTCTGTATCGGGAGGCCAGTGGGTCTGTGACAGAAGGCTGATGAGTCTGCACCAGAAGGCTGCAGGATCCAAGGCAGAGAGAGGCCAAAGAGTCTGCACTAGAGGTGAGGACACGATGTCAATGCTGGCTACAAACATCCGAGCTGCTCAGAGGAAATACTGTCACTCTAGGGCAGGACCCCTGCAGCCTAAGGTGTGAAATTGCTGAGAGATTTCGTTAAGCTTTTAATTTCTCAAGCTCACACAAACTATCAACCACTGCATGGGTGGGCAGCCTGTGGCCCCCAGAACTGAGTGCAGAGGAGGACAATATCCACCCCAAGGGACACAGATGTCCCTAGAGAGCTAAGCACAGGTAAACCCTGGTTAAACATAACAAGGACCCTTTCTTCACATGTGTGGGGACCAAAGCAGTCATCTAGTCACCTTCCTGTTCTAAGACCTTGCATGTATGAACCTTGTGCTTAAATTCAGAAGCAGTATTATTTATGAAGACCTAAGATTACAAGTATAGGTTGGGAAAAGCATTAGTGATATATGTTAAAAAGAGGCCCTAGAGGAAGAGCTCCTTGACATTGGCCTGGCAAAGATTCTTTGGTGATGACTCTAAAAACAGAGGCAAGATGAGTAAAGATAGACAAATGGAATAACACCAAAAATGAAAAAGAAAATATAACAGTGAGGCAAAAGAAAGAGGGAATGCCAGTACACTGTTGCTGAGAACACAAACAGAGCCACTGCTAACGGGAAGGTCCTCCCACCAAGGGTAATGGAATACGTACATTAAAGAGATGCCTGCTTGTGTTTTTTCATGGCTGCATTGTTTTTAATAGCAAGATAGGAAGAAACTGTGCTGCTGTTAGATGAATTGATAAAGAAAGTGTGTATGGCTATCTACACACAGTGGAATGTGGGATGCTGCTCAGTCTTTACAAAGAAGGAAATCCTGCCACTTGCTAAAACATGGAGGGAACTGAAAAACACTGTGGAACGTGAAATTAAGCAGCACAAAAACACAAACACTGCATGACCTCACCCACGTGTGGAATCTAAAAAGGTGAAATCATAGAAACACAGACTAGTATGATGGCTTCCAGGGACAGGGCATTGGATGACTGGACAAAAGATGTTGGTCAAAGGATATACATTCGAATTTCAGAG
The DNA here is from genome assembly GCA_002564305.1 of Octomys mimax. NCBI lineage: Eukaryota > Metazoa > Chordata > Mammalia > Rodentia > Octodontidae > Octomys > Octomys mimax. The sequence goes on along the minus strand of NDGM011191397.1, from coordinate 20,644 downwards.
GAGGAATAATCTCAAGAGATCCATCCTTATACAATGACTTTTGTTAATAAATATGAGCTCCAAAATGATGTAGCTGAGGTACAACACTTCAGCGTGATTTTTTTTGTGCACCTATGAATAACCAGTCTTAGCCTTCCTAGGTATGAACTACATCTTACAAAGTCACTCAATGGTACAGTGCTCTCGTTTGAGAAGCCCACAAGGGATCCCAGGTCTTCATGAGGCTCTCTGGCTGCCAGGGAAGGGAGAGGCTCCAGGGCACTGGAGTACTGGGCCCACTGGGTTTCCATAGCAACACTACATGTTGTACATCTCTGCCTGAAAATAGTCTTATAGTGTTAGAAAAGAACAAAGAAAAATGTAATCCTTGGTCACTTGAGTGCACGACATGGTGGCAAATAATGACCAAAAATAAATTTTAGTAAATAAGATAAGTACTAGAAGAAAGAACACAGGAAACTAAGCTCAGATTCAGGGGTTCACATAGTTTGCATGCAGGGTATAGACACTGAGAGGAAAAGAACAGTGACTGCATGTGAAGGTGCACACTGTGCCTGCTAGAGAGCCCTCGCGGCGGCTGTGATGACTGTAGTGCAAACACTCACTTTTCATGATTTAAAAATCTATTTAAAAATAACATAAAAGGAAATTTTGATCATCAGACATTTGGTGGCAAAAGTTCTGAGAGTATGTGCATGATAATAAATAAGAGAGGCGCATCCTGTTTAGCCTCAAGGACACAGTTAAGGAGGGACCTCAGCCGCCTGGTGTCTGCATGTACTGCTAAGAACAGACCAGCTACCTATCCTAAGTTATTAGTTCTGCTAGGAGATGCCTTTGATCCCCAGATCTGGTTGAACACTGCATGAGTATTGGGTAGGCTTTGTCTGTTGTTGCCAGCGGGCTCTGCATTTCCTCCCCGAGTCTCTCTACTCATGTGGGTGGTGGTACAGGGGCCCCATCTGCAGCCAGCACAAGCCACGTGGAGCCTGCTGGGTCAGATGCACACGTGTGCAGCAGGTCCCTGATGCTGTAGGAGATGCTCTGTAATCGCAGGTGATAGAAATGTGGAATGGGTGCACTCGAGCTGGTGTTGGTGTGATCACTGAGGCACTGGTTCTCTATGGGGTCGCCATTTCAAAATAGATCATTTTCACTGAGCTACAAATGGAAACTGAAACTTACCATCTAGCTTATCTAGGAACTCAGGAAGTCATTAAATATTTCCTTGGACAACAGTGTTGTGGTCCAATACTGTGTGTGTGTGTGTGATGTGTAATGTGTGGTCCTGGAGACTGAACCTGAGGCCTGGCACACAAGTGTTCCACCATTCAGTTACACTATCAGCTCTGGGTCCCCATATTCATTTTTATGGGAAAAATATAACACAGGAACCCTGGAGAGTAATTTAAATATTTTTCTGTAGACCTTAAATACTGCTTCTAAACACCCATTGATATGAAGGCTTATAGGAAATACTTCAAATGCTGGTAATGTTTGTACTTTTTGTAGTTCCTGAGTATTGTGAGCTTGCTATTGTTAACTCATTTCCTGGTGACTTGAACCATCCATGGCACACGCATGACGGTCCTGTTGGGTGACAAGGGATAGTCCCATCAGGTGGTACAAGCTACTGGATGGGGCCGTCATACATGTTTGGCTCTGGCATGAGTGTGTTCAAAAGTTTCACCAGCATAATATTTGGATTTAAAAAAAATTTTAAATACTAAGTTATATAATGTACTTCTAAATTCAATCCTCATGGGTCAACAGGCCCATATTTATTCTCTCATTTAAATTTATATATTTATTTATTTATTTATTGGATACAGGGTCAAACTATACAGTTCAGACACATAGTGATTCTCCTGTCTCAGCCTCCCCAGTGCAGGGATTAGATGTATGTGCCACCATGCCCGGTTTTGGGGCTGGCACAACGTGCCCAGGGCTCCTGGGCTGGCACAGTATGGGGTACTGGGGATCAAACTCCAGTCCTTGTGCTCACCAGGCAGGCACTTAGATCACTGAGCTATCTCCCCAGCCCTATTCTCTCATTTTTAACCACCTCAGAAATGAACAACATGTATGAAGTAGTTGTTTGCAGATTTGGAAAACAGGACATACAGGGCAGTAATCCCTGAGAAAAGGACAACAAGAGATCTCTCATTTCCCTCGTCTAGAGCTTAAAGAGAGGCCCTCAGGCCCACTGCAAAGAGTGACCACACAGTCAGCCTGGTGATCCCTCCCCCAAAGGGAGAGGACAGTTTCAAGTCTGAGCAGGCCCAGGGAACTAGGAAGGCCAAGGAGAAAACACCACAGCAGGTGCTGTAGAGGGAGTAAGGTGCAGACTTTGTTTTACTGAAAGTATCCAAGTCTGGCTGAGCACTATTCTGTGAATTCACTTGAGAAAACCACAAAAGGCTGAGCAAGAACCATCAGGAAGGAGTCAGGAGAGCTGCGGCTGGAGCTCACTGAGAACTGGAAGTAACAGTCTGTGTTCCAGCCAGCTGGAGTGAGGACTTGGGATTAAGCAGAGACCAGGTACGGGTATGTGTACTGCCTTAGAAAGAAGTCAGATGAGCTCTACACTAGAAGCACCCAATAAGAACCAGGCAACACACAAGAGATAAGCAAGGCTTAAAGGTCAAGCTCTGATGCAGTGCTAATACTGGTAACACAAGTGTGTCCAGGTTCAGAGTCCAACATTAAAGAAGAATGAAAAGCCAGCATCCAATGACATAAAGTTCAAAATACGTGGCTATCCAGTAAAGAAAATACTAAACATGCCAGCATCAGAAGAGCAGCCAGTGAGAGATCGTCCATTCGGTTACAGGTCTATATTACATGGATAAAACCAAGTCATAGCAGGAGCCCAAGAAGTTAAGAAATGACACAGATGGTAGAATGAGCAGACAAGAAAATTAAAGCAACAAGTATAAGTATTTGCCATTTGTTCAAGAAGGCAAAGGAAAACATGAGGCTAGAAATGGAATATGTGAATTAAACCTAAGTAAAACTTCAGGAGATGAGAAATACAAGATATCTGAAAGGAAAATCTATCACTGCAAAGAATTATTCTCTGACAAAACTAAACAAAAATGGGATACAAATGAATGACCATTTTGTATCTGTATATTCAAAATTGTTAGGCTAGTTATACAGCTACATTCTCTTAATTCCATGAATAAGAAGATTTGTTCTAATAGTGTTAGTGGAAGGATGTCATGTCTGCATCTTGTACAATGAATAACCACTGAGACAACAATGTGCAATGTATTTATTATTGAAACTGTCCTACAGATTGGTTTTGAAACTGCCTCACTGATATTTGTTTCTCAATAAAATTATTTTTTAAAAAAGAATTATCCACTGATTGGGCAATATAAAAGAAACTATCAGTGAACCTGAAAAGAGTAGAAGAAACAATTCAAATGGAATACAGATAGAAAAAAACTTTAAAAAATGAACCAAGCATCAATGAGCTGAGGTATAGCATCAATTTATGCAGAGATGTCCCATTATAAAAGTTAAAGAGGAAAAGATGGGACAGAATTTGAAGAAGAAATACTTAAAGGAAATATTAAAGCATATAGTTTTAAATTTGATGGAATTACATAAAGTCATCAATGCAAGAAGTACAATGAATTTTAACCAAGCACACTTGAAGAAAATAGCATTAAGACACATCATAAACTTGCTGAAAGCATGATAAAGAGAAAATATTAAGAGTCAGTGCTTAACATAGGTTCAGATTAATTAACAGTGGTGAGATGCCTCAGAACCCAGAGACAGTGGAGAAAAATTGGCAATAGAAAATCTGCTACCCAGTTTTTAAAAATCCCAGAAAAGATCATGAAGCAAAGACTTACAACACTAACAGGGAGCTGGGTGGTTCACTGCTGCCTGACCTGTGCTGCAAAAGCTTTACAGAAGCCTCCTGGGCAGGAAGTCAAGGGCATCAGGTAGGCACTTTCATCCGCGCAGCTGAGGAGGAGCCCCAGGGATGGGAAGATTTCCATTACAGTTTTAAAACAAGAATAAAATATTATAGGGTTTTAGCATATCTCACAATGTACAACAACAGTTGTAGAAAGTTGAGGGGGAGAGAAACGACAATATACCGTTATAAGTGTCTTAAAAGTTATGTGACAAAGGGCTGGGGAGATAGCCTGGTGGTCTAAATGCCTGCCTGGAAAGCACAAGAACCCAATTTCAATCCCCGGTACCACATGCCTTGCTGGCCCCACGCTGTGCGAGCCACTGAGTCCAGGCATGCTGGAACAAGCCTGTACTCCTAGCGGGGGGATGAGGGAGACTGAGGCAGGAGGATCACTATGAGTCTGAGCTGCATAGCAAGACTCTGTAAGAAATAAATAAATAAATAATAAAAAAGTTGTGTGACAAAGAATAGTATTTTTGAAGAGAGGACAATATATATATATATATATATATATATATATATATATTATATATAAAAGTTTAGTAAACATTAAATAAGAAAACTATCAAGAATAAACAGAAGCAAAACTAAAAACCTAAGGTGAAGGTGAAAATCAAATTTTATATAATTCATGAAATAAAATATACAGCTAATTCTAAATAAGGTGAAGCAATAGTTACAAAGAGAAAATACAGAGCAGGATGGGATATTCCAACACAAAGCCATCGCTAATCACATTAAATATAGCTGGTCTAAATATTTTAACTAAAAGCCAGGAACCACCAGATTGTATTTAAAAGCAATATCTAACTATGTGAAGCATAAAAAGAGCACAATTTTACTCTAATGTCAATGACAAGTTAAAAGGAAAGATGTAAAAACAAAACAAAAGTGCAAACCACAAGTAATACTTTCAAAGCTGAAATAGCTAAAGCAGAGTGGACATCAAATAAAATAGATAAAATTATAGCAAGACTAACAAAATGAGACAGAAGGCACAAATTATTAACACCAGCAATAAAGCAGGAACTATCAATGCAGATCCCAACCCTCAGACATTAGAAAACGCGAAGGGAGAAATTTGTTCAACATTTTGCATATAAATTGAACATCTTAGACTAATGGACCACCTTCCCATAACAGTGAATACTAGTAATTCTCATTCAATATAAAATAGATACCTAAAGAGCCCTACAACTATAAAAATAATTAACTTTGTAGTTAAAAACATTTTACCAAGGAGCCAGCGACATCACTCAGCGAACTACAGTGCATTCTTAGGCAAGTTTAGGCAAATGCAGGGACGTTGGTCAATCCCCAGCACCACATGCTGAGCCAGCCCCACCCCCAGGGTGAGTTATGCTGGCCAGAGTCCAAGCATGCGGCACACACCTGTAATCCCAGCACTGGGGAGGCTGAAGGCAGGAGGATCACTGTGAGTCTGAGCTGCAGAGTGAGACCCTGCAACAACTAAATACATTTAAAAAAAAAAAAAAAAACTTCACGAAAAGTGTACAGTGATGGCATCATTAATGTATTCTTTTAAGCAGTTCAATAGGAAATAAACCAAATATATCTTGTGCTCCTGTAAACATTGAGCAAGAAACCCTTCCAGGCTCATTGGCTAGGGGTCAGTCCTCACCTTATTCCACAACTAAAGACAATTCAGGGAGAACAAATTCCCTACCAAAAAAAAAGTCAGCAAACTGAATGTCCTGACGTGTAAAAGATGAGAATAAGAATAACACAACTGGGTGAGATGGATCCTGAGAAGATGGCTGTGCATCTGGAAGCCTCTTGGACTGCTACACTGGTGGTGGCTGGGTCTCAACTCTCCTTCCAACTGAAACTCCAGTTTCCCTCTAGCACTAGTGGGAACTGGCAGGTGCCAGCCTACATGACTATGGAGAGTGTGTCACGAGAGCAGGCACTGGCAGGGCATTTTGAACTGGCAAGCCTGGACCTCAGGTTCCCTGAGGGTCTCTCAGGGGTCCTCTGATGGGTGCTGTTTCACTGAGTCCCGACTGCATCCCTCTCTCCTCACAACTGTCAGGATTGCACTGTGATCTGACATCTCACCATGTTTGGGGGCCTCCCTTTATCTTTAATTAGCATTTCCTTCAAAGACTGTGCTGCCTTTTGTCTGGGAGCTTTCTTAAAGATCCCAAATTACACCTAGTCGGAAGAAGAACATATCATTGTCTCATACAGGCACAAAAATGCATTTGGCCAAATTCATCTTTAACTACTGTTATAGACTAGTAAAAACTTCTTTGTCATGATAAAGCTAATGCACAAAAATCTCACATGTGACATCACACAAACTGCTTAAAGGTGAGTGCCTTCCCCTCAGATAGAAGAGAGGCTTGTCCAAGCCTGCAGTTCACTTTGTTGGAGGTGTCCCAGCCAATGCAGGGCACAAGACAAAAAAAATAAGATGCATGTATTGTACAAAGCTGAAAAACAATCTGCATTTACTCATAGTTGGCATGATAATCTACATTATAAAAATGAATCAAGAGAACATCAGAGCCGGTGAATCTAACAAAGTTACAGACTCAACACACTAAACATTATAGTTTATTTCTATACGCCAGCAACAACTACTGACCACTTGGGTTAGGGCTTGTGAAGAAATGGAAAGAATGAAGAAAAGCTGGAAAAAGAAAGCATAAAATGAAGCTAGAAGATTTTGATGACTTGGCTTCAGGCGACATTACAGAATTACGTAGAAAAGACAGCACATTATTGGCATAATAATAGACATAGGGATCAAAGGAATACAGACTCAAAACACAGACCCATCTACATAGGATCCATTGATTTTTGAGAAATGTACCTAGTGTTAACTCAATAGTTAAACACTAAAAATTAAAATTAGGGTTGGAAGGTGTGGATATTCATATCAAAAGTGTAGGTATCTGTATCTTGAAAAGAACCTCAATTATAACTTCAAACCACATAAACTTTGAAGTGGATTATAGTCCTCAAAGTAAAAGCTGAACCTATAGCATTTCTAAGAGAACACTCTGAAGATAATTGAACAGGCCTTCAGGCAGACAAAAAATAATTTCATATTTTATCTAGGACACAAAATAACTGGAACCATAAAAGAAAACATTTATAAAATAAATTTCCTCTTAACTAAAATCCTTTGCTCTTCCAAACATACTATTAAGAAAATGGAAAGCCTAACTGTATTTGTGATATAGGATTTATATTTAGAATTTAGAAAGAATTCTTAGAACTCCAATGTAAAAAGACAAATGTTCCAATTAAAAATATCCAAAGTATTAGAAAAGATATTTAATTCAAGAAGATAGAAAAACTGCCAATGAGCACATTTAAAATGCTTAATATTTCTGGCAGGAAAATGCAAAGAAAATCATAGATACCACTGCTCACCTCTATGATTAGCTAAGCTTAAAGGGCATTGGTACGAAAATGACACAATTAGACTTCACATACATTACTTGCAGGAATGTAAAATATTGATAACAAAGTTCTACTTTTTACATGAGATATACTCTGCTTACTAGCTTATCCTTTTAGAAACCTGTATCTTGTTTCCTCATGCTAGTCTTGAAATTCTGCGTTTACTTCACAACCCAAATATTCATTTCAACAACTCACAGGTTCTTCCATCTAAAGTCAGAGGAGGGATGAAAGAAGTCATTAGCCTCCCGAGGAAGACCTGCCTAATTTTATAGAGTACTCGGCTCAAAGTCTAAGACAAACATCCAGCCTAAAAGCCAAAGACAATTGTCATGCAAGTGAGATATGTAATAGTTCCAGCTTCATTCAACAAATAGCTACTTGTGAGTAACTGAGGGGAAACCTCCTTACCCTCCACGAGAAATATCCATTATTCATACAGCTAGGTTTGTGGTATCTCCTGAGACGGCAGCCAGGACAGAGACCACCCAGAGAAAGCACTTCAGTGGGAGCAGAGGTCAGCCATCCTGGAGAAAGACACACGTAGGATCTGGCTAGGATCTGTTTGGCTTTGCCCATGTTGGGTGCACCACGAAGCATATTAAACCACAAGAGACTGGTTTTTTCCAACCAAAAACTAAAGAATGGAGTCATGGTTTTATGATAGTTATCATAAAAAAGGAAAAGACAGATAGATCTAACTGACTCATATTCTAATGCAAAACAGTGGAGTAGCGTGGCTGAGTATAAGAGGGCACCACTATCCCAGGCCTCCCTGCTGGAACTCTCCAAAAGGTGCTAGCACCACCTTCTATCATTTTGACAGCAAACAGAGCTAAGAAGCAAGGTTGTGGGAGCAGCTGAGGAGCGGTGGGTGAATGGTGGAGAAACCAGAGAACAGTCCTGGAAGGACAGTCACCATGCAGGTAGATGCTGGGGACAGGTCCACACACCAGGACTGCTGCAGAGCAGCATGCTTGATCAAGACACAGGGCAGCAAAGAAGGAAACGATGTCCAGAATCCTAGCAGAATGAGAGAAAGGACCTCCACGTGGACAGGGAAGGTGCTCAGGGGCTAGAGAAACCCAGATGACACAAGTGTCCCCATTCCAGGAGGGAGCAGGTGTACCTGGCAGGGGACAGGTGGAGGCACCTCTCACACATGCTCCCCAGTGGGCAGGGAAGACCCAACTCTCGCTCTTCCCAGCCCATGTTTCTCTGAACTTCCCCACCCTTGCTGCAACTTCTCAGCCGCCTGTCCCCAAGGCCTGTGGAGTTGGCAACATGGACCCAAAACACTAGGAAAGAATTGCACGTGTGCTGAGCACAGATAGACTTGCCATTATTCCTAACAATACAGTGTGACAACTATTGTATTTACCTAACATTTTTGTGCAGCATAACATTTAACTAACATTTGCATAATATAGCATTTGCATATTAGCCAACATTTACAAATTACAAATCACTGAGAGAGGATTTAAAATTCAGAGGAGGGTTGCACAAAATATAGGCTAATCCTTAAGCCTATTTTATATCTATTGCCTATTTTACACAGGCAACTTGAGTGTCATGGATGTTGGTACCAAGGGGGTCCTGGACTGAGTCCCTACAATAACAACCAATGGTCACACATACCACCCACTCACAGGAGGGTGTGACCACATCTCCCATGGTTGTCAGACCTGTGCACTTTTGTTCATTGCATGACTGTGCTTTATAGCCTAAACTTCTCTCCTTAATAAAATACAGGTTGAAACTTTCTGGCACAAAAGATGACATTTAAACATCTAAACCAAGCATGGGAAGCCATTCATGCTCCACACCCATCAGGCTATCTGAAGAAGCACATCTCTCAGCCTAACAGCCAGCACACTCCCTCTCACACCATCATTGCTCAACCCTGCGTTGCTCAACATTTGGACCACTTTCTTTCCCTGGCTGTGCACATCTGATTGAACTGTGTGATTCCTCCTGCTCTTTTAGGCTCAGCTCTGGACAGCTTCGCTGCTTCTGGTGATGTCTTCTGCTCACCCAGGCTGCCACGATTCCCCTACCCCGACTCCTCCATCTCCCTTGTTTTCACCAATCTCTTGGACCCTGCTAACCACCTAGTGCAAGCTTAGGTCTTCATTTGTCCACATGCATTTTACCAACATAGAGCAATAGAAAGCAGTGTAATGATTTGTAGAAAGACCCTCAGCAGTGACCTGTGCCCATAGACTTCAGTGCTGTAAGAGACACCTACTAAAACCACATTACAAACCAAATGGATGCACCCTGGCCAGCTCTTGCATTGATGCTGCCGCTTTGCCAAAATAAGCAGACAGAGGAGAGGGCCATGACTAAAGGATCCTCACCCCATTTCAGCACAAAATATGGCTGAACTGAATGTAATAATTTGGCAGACTCGGCCATGTTGGATAAAAGTTATCTGCAAAAAAATTATGAGGTTGATACTAAGGTTGAATGAGTTGCTAGACTTATTCAAATAAAAGAAAGATGTTATGTTGAAAAGGATAATATTTCATAACTGATAGAGTCTAGGTGTGGTATTATAGTACTCCCTAGTGGCTGGATTAGAGAGAAAGATGCTTTCAGAATACATTTATGGCTTTTAAGAAAGGGAAAGAGAGCAATGTATAGAATATTTACGGTATTATTCTTTAATAAATATTTTATTTATTAAAGATTAATGCAAAATATTTAAATAACAGATTATACAGATTATATTCTTTTCAAGACTTACAGCCTAGTAGAAATGTGATTTCTAAACAAACATCATAAATTTTGCAAGGAAACAGTAAATTTATGAATAGAACAGAAAGTCCAATAGAACTATTTCAGAAATGTGACTAAAAGCTAGTCATTTGTCTAGTGGAACATAATGATAATAAGAGTTAGGATATGATGAAAACAAAAAAAAAAATACAGAACCCTAGAGCCAAGCATGTGTCCATGTTAGGTGCTCGCTCACATTTATCTTATTGACATGAAGTGAAATGGAACCCTAATATCCAGATATTTCTGGAATTGCTCTTGGGATGTAAGACATATGACCATCTTAGCTTAGTAAATCATTATTGGTGTACTCAGTTAATGTCAGTCTCATCAAGAAAGAAGGCCTTTTGAGGTAGAGTCACTGGTAGACAGATTCAGTCATCTGAGGCAATGTTGGAGCTTCCCAACAATAAAAAATGGAAATCTGTGTTAATATATATTATCTCATCTTTTCCTAAGAAAATTTCATGATTTCCCGTGGTAAATGCAGACAGTGGAGAACTACTGAGTCATCCTTTTGCCTAGAATCAGCCAGTGAGGTGGCCACTCTTGTAAAATTCAACCCTAGGTCTTTTATATGAACACCTCTGCTCACTCGCCTTTGGGAAGGCTGCTGAGTTGAAGACCCAGTAGGAGACCCCCCCCCTTGGGGTAGGCACAGAAGTACTGCCAGAGATGAGGGAGGAATAAAGAAGTGCTGTGTGCATGAAGTGATTGGAAGATAGGCTGAAATCCAGGGTACTGGATTTTAATGCATCCACCACTGATTCTGGTAAATTTTCTAGCTGAGAAGACAGAAAGCTGAGGTGGAGCAGAGGGTCAAGTGACATTCCTCTTACTATTCAGATGGTCCCCGAGACAAATCTCTGTGGAAAAAGCTCATGTTTTGATCAATCAGGCAGTCTTCCTTGGAGTCTTACGTGAAGATCTATACATTCATGTCTTGTAGTTTTATAGCACGTTGTAGAAGAATTTTACAAGATTCCAGGGATGGTATTTAGTTGAGGCATGGATTATGACCCTAACAATGGAAGCTTTATCTTCAGTGAAGGCAAGCCTTCTTTTGGCAAAAGGAAAAAGTAGGAATGTTTTAGTAAACAATACAAACAAATGAGGAATTTTGAAAACATCAAGTGAATTATTTCAATATAAATTTATAAGGCATTGCTTATGTGAAAATAGGACCACCCGCCAACATGAAAGGAGAGGCTGGGGCGTAGACAAACTGATTGGGCCAGGATGAAAAAGTGATTGCTGAACTTGCAACTGTTAATAAAATATGGGAAACTGTACAGAGTGGAATGAATAAAATAAATGTAAAATTTCCTTAAAATAAAACATTAATATAAAAATCCTAAGAGCTATCATAAATATTCAATTTACTTTTGCAAGAAGTTTTCATAGTTGAGAACGCAAAAAGAAATACTCAAAGAAAATGGTAAAAAAAATTATGCAGGAGTTTGTAAAATCCTGTATTTTCAGACAGAAAAAACTCAGACAGCATCAGAAAATTTTGTTGAAAAGAGAATAATTCTTAAATACACATAGATAATATTATAAAAATAAGATTTAAGTAAGTCTTCTAATTTCCAGGGCACCTATAAGTGGATTAAGGTTTGTTTCTACATTTAGGAGAAACTGCTATACCCCGTCATCTTATCTTTCATACCTGAGCGTAAAGTAAAAATTACATTGATATTCAAGGCCGTTCCAGCTATACCACTCACATATCCTGAAAAACACACCTCAAATACATATTCCAGCCTTTCCAAGGATAAAATTAGAAACTCAGGAATGTTTTTCATGCTTACAATAAGCTCCAATAAATATAATCATAAAAATACACACCACTGATATATTCATAAAACTTAATAAAATCAATTTTATCACCAGCAACATCAGTGGTACATAAATTCTATATTATTACTACAGACACAACAAAGTGACTTGAAAAGAATTTTTACAAACAGAACAATATTACTCACCATGAACCAAAGAATCATGCAGAACAAGAATTATATATATGTATATATGTGTATATATAATTATATATGTATATATACATATATACATATATATATATTTGATTAATCAGAATAAATATTGAGTACAGACCTTTCAAATCTTTACAGGAAAAATGATTATGTTTTATAATCATATAGAAAAAGTTAAGGAAAAAGGACATATCCAGAACATTCAAATAGAATTGTAAAAACATTAAGTAGAAGAATATCGAAAAATTTGATGAAATACAATATAGTGATTGATGTAATAAAGTGGCTAAGAAACCACATCTAAGTCATGTTTATTTTCATTTTATTTTTTATGTATTTAGTACAGGGTCTACAGGATCTCACTACACAGATCGGACTTGTAGTGATTCTCCTGTTTTCAGCCCCTTAAGTGCTGGGATTACAGGCACGTGCCACCATGCCTAGTCTCAATCACCATCTCAGAGCACCCTGGGGGCGGGGCTGGCACAGTGTGCTGGGGATAAAACTCCGGTTGCTGTGCCTGCATAAGCAAATGCTTTAGTCCACTGAGCTATCTGGCCGGCCATTAATTTTCATTAATTAAAATGAAGTAAGTCTATGAAAGGCCAAACAGGAGTAAGTATACAAATACAGCCTTGACATAGCTCAAGGGGTGTGATTCGGGGCTCTGTGATGGGATTTACCCCTTATTCCCCATAAGACTTGCTTTATTTGCTAAAATGAGAACATATTATGTTTATCATCAAGAAAATAAGATTTCTAAAAAATTTAAAGACAAAAGTGCCTGAAATCAGAGAAGAACTGGAAACATGAAGTTGAACGTCATAGAGAAAGATGAGGTTAGCACCACAGCAGGGGAGCAGAGCAGAGGACAGAGAGAAGTACACGGGTTAAACAAGTATGGGCAGAGATGTGTTGTGTCCCCAGAGCTTATGTGCCATGCCAGGTTCTCAGGACTGGGGAAACAGGGTCCTAGCAGACATCATCAGGGGTGAGGCAGGATCGGGTGACCTTTGTACAGCCAGGAAGTGTGGGACCAGCAGCCACCGCGAGCTGGAGAGAGGCAGGGAAGTTGTCCTCAGAGCCCTCAATGCCTGCTCCCTGCTCTCTGCTCCTGAACTACGAGGCCATGCATTTCTGTCATTCCAGCCACTCGCATGGTGGCACTAGGCTGCAGCAGCCCCAGAAGTCACACACAGTCTTAAAACGGAGACTGTTGGCATGCTGCACCCTCTGGCACAGCCTTATGGCACATTTCTCTCTAATTTTTAAGCTGGGATGTTAACCTGACCATCCTTTCAGCCATGAAGAAACACAAAAGAGGCTGCGCACATTCAGGACCATGAGAACCATGGACCAAGGTTGGGAGTCATCTCCTCTGGCTCAGGTGTCCAAACCTTGGCCTCCATGGTATCTCACCTGTCTTTGCCTCAGCCCTGAGGCTGGGCACTGAGCACACCCAGGAAGGAGGAAAAGAGAAGCCAGCACCTATTCACTTTGTCACATCCTCTCCCACCAAAGGTACAGCTGGCCTAGGTGACCTCAGTCTTTTGCAGGGAGAAGCCAGCTTGCCCAGAGAGCAGCACAGGGCATCTGCAGCCCTCAGGTGGTTGCCAGGCACACTGCTTTCCTGCAGAAGGCACCTCTGTGAATGGACCAGAGGTGCACTTCATGACATCTTACAGGGCTAGAAAAACATGGATTTCTAATCTCTCAGAAATCTGCCAATGGCATGGAATGGGGGGGGCACTATGGCCAGAAACTTCACCTTTGGGACTTTCTCTGTGTCTAGCCTCTTCTTTGAACTTTCCCCACACAGGGTCACATCACTGGATGCCAGGAGCAACCCACCTGTGGTGTCACCAACCACTACTTCTGCGCAATCAACAAGGAAGGAACCCATGTGGCAAGAAATGATTCTAAAGATGGGTGTCTCTGCACAGTTACTGGGCCACCGTGAATGGAGCAGCTCTGTGGGAGGAACATTCCCCTCTCCAGGTCCTTCTGAGGAGGATGGGCTGGTTAGAAACATGTCTAAGAGATGCCTCTGAGGCCGGGGAGGCACTGATCTTGTGCACGATGGAAGGATGAACAGGTTCTGTGAGCAGAACACACCTTGTCCACACCATCACTGTCCTCTCCCAGTGACTCAGACCAAGGAAGGTGTGTGCAGCCTGTCCCCCTCATGTGACCTGCTTGTCCCCTCAGACATCACAGATCAACCACCACATTCCTGCTGAAGGCAGTAGAACCATGAGAAGGTGAGGTCCTGCTGGTGACAGACCTGTGGCTGTGTGGGAAGGCTCCTCGGACAGGATTGGCATGCACCTGGACTTTCAGCCTCCAAAATGTGAGCTAAATAAATCATTTTACTTATATCATGCCAGATTTATGTTCTTTGTTATAGCACTAGAAAAAGACTCATGGGCACTCTGCAACATTGTCAGTTCTATAGTCCAGGCAGTCTCCACCAGTCAAAAGGAGTGGGTATTCAAAACAGAAGTTATTTCCATCCTAAAATTCCAAAATATGTATTTCCATATTTTAATCTCAACCATATTGATAGAAAACTTTATCTTAAAAGTTGCTGTGCAAAGTCTAATTTACAAATTACATACATATGTGCACCTTTTACAGACAATGTCTAGCCTGGCCTCAAACCTGCAATCATCCTACCTCAGCTTCCTGGATGCCAAATGCTGAGCTCCACTGCTCTACGATGCCCAACATTATGTATTAGGATTTGTTCGGGATTTTCAATAACTTGTAGAGATAGCATCTTTAGATTTTTTTGTGGGTGGGGAGGTGGGAGCTTGTGTTGTCAAACGAAATAGGCTCCCACCTAAGATCTCTGTTTCAGATTTTCCCAGGAGACAAAAGAACTGGCTGAAACTCGACACTTCTGAGTACCCCCTCAGTGCAGGGCATAAGAGCCACCTTGGTGCTGTGGCCATCAAAGGCTGCTGCCTTTTCAGGGTTTTCGCTGAGCAGCTATGGTGGCACAACTGTATCAGAAGGGCTAAGTGTCTGTGCCTGAGCCAATCCGATGAAATTAGCCCAGGTATAACCAGCACTGTTTGTCACTATTAGAGCAGAAGGTGTGATAGGCCAGATGTCGCCCTGGCAACTCCAAGGTCCACTTCTCATTCCTGCCACCTCAGACACTAACCAGCAGGGCTGCAGAGGGTGCAGGACAGTCGCTGAAGGGGTTCTGGCTTCTCATTCTGCCAGGCAGCAGCCCCAATGAGCATATGCAGGCCTCGGCCACCAGCTCAGCTCCAGCGAGGAGTGCTGAGGGACTTCAAGGTTCCTTCGACAGGGACATTGAGACATCCAGCTCTGTCCATAAGCTGACGTCTAGGAGGGTGGGGCTGGGAGAAAAACAACTGAGTCTTAATCTGTCCCCATGAACACTGGTAAAGTAGCTAAATGAAGACCAGGCCTGAAAAATTCCCCAGCAAACAAAATGAAACAAGCAAACAAAATCAGGGCCTGCAAATGACCTTAACTATGTTTGGTTTGCAGCCATAAGCAAAACTTAACTTTAGCCATTTTTCTTTTTTCAATTTTTATTGGCACATGTTTACAATACACACTTATCCACCTTTTCTTTGGCTCTTTATATACTGGGCTTCTGTTAAAAGAGGAACCATGCGCTATTTAAACTTCCATGTCCTATTTAGTTACTTAGCCTTTACTTCTTTGTCATCTTTAGTTACTTAGCTTTGCCATTCTCCTACAGGTGAGCCAAATTGACCTTTCTTTCTGGCACAGCACGGTATGGAGACAGCACATTTTCCTTATCTGTTCATCTGCTGATCGACAAGGAGGCCACTTCCAAGATGCTGCTATTAAGAGCTGTGCACCTCCAAGAAATCCTATCACGGCATGAGGTTCTGAGGGACATCGAGACACAAACTGTAATAGTACATGCACAAAACTTAAAAGTTTTTAAAACATCTTTCAGCAAATTGTAACGCTATGTGGCAGTATATCAATCACTAGCCATTATTAGATCTATGCCCTTTTGTTGACTAGAAGACATTATGCTTTCTCACAAACATCTCTGAACTTCCCCACCAACACACATGGCAACAATCTCTAAACACTGGTTCTTTCAAAGTGACAATTTTAGATGTCAAAAACAAATGCAATCAAATTTTCATTTGCCTATACATGGCATTGGTACCACACTAATTCTAGTAGGCTGAATATGATGCAAGGGACAGAAAGCCTTCTCTGTCTCTGTCTTTTTGTCTGTCTCTCTCTCTGTCTGTCTGTCTCTCTCTCTCTCTCTCTCTTTCTCTGCCTTTACCTTTGCCTCTTTCTTGTTGCTTGTGTTGTCTTATGCCACTATGAATTTTTGCCCCTCTGCCATGTGCCATTCTGCCTTGGAGGCAATTGATTATGGTCTGATACCTCTACAAACAATGCATTAAATAAACCTTTCCTCCTTTTTAAAAAAAAGAAGAGCTGTGCACATAAGCATGGGTGTGCATGGGTAGCACATCTCTCTAACTCTTTGGAGAAGATAACTTAGTCCCTATACCTGAAGATCATGCATGGACAGGCCAGGCAGACTGCCAAGTCACGTGACATCACAGATCTCTTATGTTCCTGCCATCTCCACCATTGAAGCCCTTCCCTCCTCCCTGGGCACAGTTTCCCAGTCTCTTCTGGTCTGGAGTCACACAAGTCCTGAATGCCCACTTGCTCGAATACACTCATTACAAGTTTGTCACGTCATGGGGCATGGCTTTTACAAGTGGGAATGGGTTTCCCCATTTTATGCATTTATAACAATTTCCCCAAAACATGTTCACCAGAATTAAGCACTTTGTGAACTGCTGGACACAGCTGAGCACCCATCAGGCTATACCCATGCAGCCAAGGGTCCAGGACAGTGCTCTCTGGGGACCAAGGCTATGTGGGCACTGGGGTGCACCCAGCCTAGGCATCCTGCAGCCTCTGCTCTTCCTCCTGCCAGCCCACCATCTAACAGTGGTCATGTGCAGCAGGAAGGCAAGATGCAAGGGTTAATGGGGACTTGTGAAGGTTCCTGCTGTCAGCATTAGTGGCCAGAAAGCCAAGGGTGGGGACGTTAGGGTGAGGCAGGGGAGGGAGCTGGATTAAACAACAGGAGGAGAAGCAGGCTCAGCAGTGCTTTTTGCCCCAGAGCCTAGAGTCCAGAGTCCCCACTTTTAAGCTGGACACCATATTGCCTCTCAAACCCACCAATGTAGTGGTGTCAACTACATTTTGTAAAACATTGTTTACAAAACTTCGCCAACCAGCAGTTTTGTTTTCAGTGAAATAATTCTCTTCTGGTGCCATATTGTAACATCTGAAGTCTGGGTATGACTTTAAATCCCACAAAAGCAAAGCTTCTGTCTCATGACCAGTTTATCTCTCCAGCCCACTTCACCCTAACACTTCTGTGCGTCAGTTTCTTGATAGCTTAATGGGCTCATATTCAAACTGTGGCACTGTTTATGTTTCATTAAACTCTAAGGGATGCATTTAGTTCAAATTTTAGAGCTCCTATCTTTAGCATGTGCACACATATGTATAAGCATACATAAACACATGTACAAAAACATTTACATTGAACATGTATGCATTACATGTTTGTATATATGTACACATATGCAGATTCTGTGATGTGCACACACACATGCATGTACTCACACTTATACACACACACATGCAGGTACACACACATACACACACACCTTCATACCCCTTGGCTAGGCAAAGAGGACAACATGGAAGCTAAATATTTCAAAAGTGTTTCACTCCCCTTCCTTCACACCACCTTCTCCCTGTTGACATCCTAGCTCCCCTCTTACATGGAGTCCCCACTCTGCAGCCTTCCTGACACAATCAGAGACGATCTTCCCCAGCTCTAAGTCCTACCTGAGTCCCCTCTACAAAGCCTCCTTCACCAGCAGAGAGGGTGTGCCATGGATGCACCAAGGCAGTGGGGCTGAACCTGCAGCACACATGCCTCAGCTGGCTCTCTGCTATCACTGAAGGCCCTGCAGGGCACACCCTTGCTGCACCAAGGAATACAGATCTGCAAAGCTGTCCTGCGAGCTGGGTGTGATAACTGCCATACATAGAAGGCTTACCTGGCTGCAGAGGTGGGTTTGACTCGGACACGCTGAGCCTGAAGCCTCATTTCTAGACCATAGTGGTATGGCACATTGTGCCTCGTCCTGTTCTTCTCCAACTGTGGGGACATTTCTATGAAAACTGTTGCACATCTTCTATTTGTCTTGAGTTATTGGCAGTTTACAAGGACAACTAAGCTCAGCGCGTTTCTGCTTCCAAGACGCATCCAAAATAAAACGAGGTCAATGAAAGTAAAACACAGGAGGGGCAGCCACACCAGAGGCTGGAGAGCTACTTCATTTGCCCACTGCACTCACTATCCACTGTCCTTGGAAAACCACTTCCTGAAATCTGACCCAAGGCAGGAGAACACAAGCCCTCAGACTGTGCATGCTTCCTTCTGGCTGTGGCCAGGCAGCCTGAGTCTCTCTATCCTTCCTCCAGTCTAGGGAGAAGGCTTGAGCCATGGTGTCTGCGGTGCATGATGTCATCTGGTGTGACCATGATCACTGTAGTGGATGAAGTCCCTTGAGGTGAATGAGACCATGTGAGGCTGTCCTCTCGGCTTCTAAAGCAGGCCATTCTCCCAGCCCCGCACATTGCCTCTCTAATGCCTAAGCTACTCAGCCAAGAATTCCGCAGGTTCCTTCCCACCACTTCATGACTGCTTGCTTCTCTGCATGTTTACACAGTCATACGGTGGTAAGACATGTATGTTTCCAGATATTAATGCTACCAGGGCAGGTCCCTTTTGCAGCCACCCTGACCAAAACCACCCTTGCAGCACAGCCAAGCACTATGGGCAGAAGAAGGTATCCACATGCCCAGCAAAACATGTGTTGTGAAAAATAGATTTGATTTCAGGTTTGAGATCAACTGGATAAACTCAGAATCTTCTGGAAAGCCTTGTTCACTCAGGGAGGTTTGTTCCCTGGGTGGCAGGGACCCAGGCTGGGTAGTAATTGTTCCTGTTGATGACAAATTATGCATGGGAAACAATGAGAGTCATTTTCCTAATCAGGTTACCAGGTGGAGATAATTAAACAAAATAACCCTCAGCACCTCAGTTATAATTAGAAAGAGCAGTTCCAATATGCCCTGTGTGTAAAGAGATGAAAGGGAATTTTGAGTTTGCATTACTTATTATTGATAAATTTATATTGATTATGAGTAAGACACTCAGGGGCTACCATAGCCACATCTCCAAGACCCCATTCAGCTCTCTGCCCTGTGGTTCTTTTCTAACAACTCAGAGTGGCCACCATGGTGCTCGGCTGTGGACGGAGGCTCACAAGAGACAGATGACTTTCTCTGGGGACCACATTGCTCCCACAATGGTCTGGGGAGTTTTACAGTATGGAGCGGCTCTGTGGTGAGCAGCTGTTAAGGATGCACATGGGGTCTTTAGGTCTGCTTGGCCTCGACTCTCCTTCCTGGCCAGGACTGAGTGCCCAAGCCCAGTCACCCTGACTCCCAGGTGCCCCCACTCCACCAACTCAACTCCACCCCGAGGCTGGCGCTGACAGGCAGTTTGCAGAACCCTTTAAGGCTTTCAAATCCTATAATTATTGCTTGACTTAGTTTGGATTATGCATTAACTAAACAATAAATTTTACAGCTTTATGTATAAGTCTGTGATTCATCCCAAGTTAATTTTCATGTAAGATATGAGATTTAGGTCAAGTTCAATCATTTTTGCTTCTGGATAGTCAATTACTCCTGTATTGTTTGTGGAAAACAAAACCATCTTCCCTCCATGGAATTGCTTTTGTACTTCTGTCAAAAAACACTTGGGAACGTTCCTGTGGATCCTTTTCTGGGTGATCTAGTCTGTTACAATGATCTTTATGTCAATCCCTCAGTCAACATTGTATTTTATTGTATTTCTATATGAATTTAAGCTCAGCACTTGGGAGGCTGAGGATCTCAGCAGATTAAAGGCCAATGTAAGCTACATTGTGAGTTCAAGCCCAGCCTAAACTACACAGTGAGACCCTGTCTCAAAAACAAACAAACAAACAAACACCCCAAGTGCAGGGCTGGGCAGATAGCTCAGTGGTCTAAGATCCTGCCTGGAAAGTGCAAGGACACAGGTTTGACCCCAGGTACCACATGCTGTGCCAGCCCTGGAACTCAGGTACACCATGCTGGCCACCAAAACCAGGCGTGGTGGTGCACACCTGTAATCCCAGCACTGGGGAAGTTGAGACTGGAGGATCACTATGAATCTGAGCTGTGTAGTGAGAACCTATTCTGTTATGGTTTGTGTATAGGTGTCCCCCTAAAGCCTCATGCAGTCTTGGGGAGGCGAATGGAATTTGTGATTGATTACTGTGGGTGTGGATGCTGCACCCGCCCTGGGGCAGGTAATTTGCATTAC
>NDGM011191394.1:0-11810 GCA_002564305.1 Octomys mimax | reverse complement strand
AAAAAAAAAAAAAAAATAATAATAATAATAATAACAAGACTTCCTTAGGGGTGGCTCCTCAACAAGTCAGGCTCCTCCTGTTGCTATGGCTACCTTAATCCTGTACGACAGCCCCAATTGTAAGCCAGGGGCTTGGAGTACCACCTCTAGGATCCAGTCAGGCCTCTTATCGTCCTGTTAGGCACCTTTGCTGTGCACTGTCTAGGTCCTTTGAAAAACATAACCAAGAAGACACTTTACTAGATTTGCATGACCATTGAAAGGGATGGCTTAGTCTTAGAAATAACTGGAATCAGGTTTCTCCGTCTCTGTCTCTACCTCTCCACATCTCAGTCTCTCCCTGTCCTTCTCTGTGTCTCTGTGTCTGTGTCTGTCTGTCTGTTGCTTTCTCTCTCCCTCTCTTCCTCTCTCTCCCTCCTCACCCTTATCTTCATCTCTCTTACCTTCTGCCCTCCATCCCTCTCTATGTTGTTCATTTCTCCTTATACCCTCAGATCAACTTCTAGGAACAACTGTCAAGAAATGGCCATTGGTAGTTTTAGCCATCAAAGAGGACAGTGTTCAATCCCATGCTTTGTCTACATGTGGAGTGAGTCAGTGTTGCCCCAGCATTGGTTCTGTGGTTGGCAGTCCTGCTGGAGCCAGGTTGTGGGAAGAGAAGAAGAGCTGTTATACCAAAAAGGAAGTGTCCTCCCAGGACACAGGTGGGTGCTACCGATCAACCAGAGTGCCCCCAGCTCCATGGGGCCCATGTGGTTCAGCATGTCCAGCCTTCTGGAAGTGAACATTCTGCTTGGTGTGCCCTATAACAACCATGGAATGGTAACACAAATGTTAACATGGTCCTTTATGGCCAGTAGGCAGAATGTCAAGAATTTTCATTAAGACACAATTTAATACAAAGGAATTTTTGGAGCAGGACTAGCAAGATAAACTTATGCTCAATTGGCAGTGGCTGGCTGGACTCCAGGTTGAGATAGTTTAAATTTACATTCATCTTGAGCAATACAAGGTGCCCTGATTGATTAGTGATGTCTGCCTTGGGCAAGGAGAGAGGACTGTTGAAACCCATCTCCAAGTTCTCGAACAGAAGAGGGGATGTAGCTGTTTAAATGCTGCCCACAGGGGAGCAGCACGTTTGGATGTCTGTTGCTCACCTTTGTCCCCTTGGGCAACCTCTGGGTGTCTTGCTGGCTACAGTCCCTTTAAGGATTTGTCTTTTTCTGCATTTCCTACATCTTAACAGCTGTTTTCTGGGCTGGATCTCAGCTTCAAGGAGCACATTGATGCACAGGCTCCTTGTTATCTGAAGTCTCCCAGTTACAATCCAGTGGCCTTGCTGTGGTGGTGGTGGTGGTGGTGGTGGTGGTGTCTTACCATGGGAAACTTGCCACAGACAGGCAGTCCAGCAGGTGATTTGGACACATCTCTGGTGGCTGAGTCCAGGCAGCCAATAGAGTGAGGCTGAGAGTCAGGAAGTGGGAGCCCCTGTTGGGCCACCAAAAGCCCCAGTGGTGCCCTCTCCAGGGGTGCTAGGATTGCTCAAGATGATAGCACAACTGCTGAAACCTAAACCTGGATGCAGGCGAGGCTCTCAGTCAGGTCTAACTAGTCCTGATCCTTTGATAAGATTATTTTAGGGCAGCATGAGGGTAGCCAGGGTGGGTCTGGCGCTGTAGCCCTGGTGGCCACAGCTGCAAAGACAGAACATGCAGATGTGGTCTCTGCCTTGCCTGTCCTCCGTGGGCTCAGGGCTCAAATCCTGGCCATTTGTGGCCAATGCCATGAAAGAGGAAGATAGGAAGGCCTAGTCTTCAATGTACCAAAATAGCTACCTAGCTGGCTCCTGGGCCAGTGAGCTGTGAGAGGGGGGTTAAGGCTCTCTGAGCATTCTGCCTTGACTCCAGGTTAGAGCTCCAGGTTAGAGCTCAGTCTGGTTCACAGTTTTCCTGCTGCTAGAGGTGGGAAGGGCCAGGGTCTCAAGGCTTTTCAGCTGTATACTGTCACCTAAAACCATCATCCATCTACTCCATTCTCTTGCTGGAGAGATTCCAGACTCCCCACCCAGGAGTCTACAGTTCCTGGTCTGCTGAGCTCTCTTTGGGGAAGGAGGCACAAGGGAAGTTGTGCCATAGTGTTTGGAGTGTGTGGTGGAATGCTTGGGTGGAAGGTAAAGGCCCATCAGGAGGTTTCTGAGTCCTGGGGACCATGGGATCTGGAGCTGCGCTCGTCCATCTGTGAGTGTGGACTTGATGTACACCAGCCACAGAGAATCAGAAGATTCTGAGCTGCCTGTTCGGGAACTTTGCAACGAACCTGGCAAATGGCTTTTGGGGGCTCCTCACCAGGCACAGAGCCAGGTGGCCTTCCTGTCCTCCCTGTGCAGGAGGACAAGATATCACTGGCCTCCCACGGCTGTGCATGGGTTAACTGGACTGGGCTCAGGACCAGCTGCCGCACTGTGTGTCCCCCACACTCACCCTATGGGGTTCTCCAGACCCTTCTGGTCTCACTCTTGCAGTTTTTCCTGAACCAGCAGGGGGCTTCTTCCAAGCTGTCAGGACTGGATTCCAGTGTCTTCCTGACTCGGCCCTTTTCCCCTGCCTCATCCTGGGCTTCCACCTCCAGGCCTTACTCCTTCACCCACTGCTGTGCGTCCTTCCCTTTGGTCTCCAGCCCACTCCGTTTGGCATCTACCATCAACTGCATCTCCGTAGGACACACTTGATGGGGCTCCATAAAGGGATCAGGCATGTGCTGCTACCTGGGCCTCTAGGAAAGGCCTCTTTCCCAGATCCTGGCAATTCTCTTTGTTTAAAGACAAAGCCCATTTATGTTGTAAATATTTATGTTTAAAAGATCCAGAGGTAGAGGGGAACAAAAGGTTTATTTGAGCCAACGAAGTCATAGGTCTCTGAGGCCATATCAGGAGTCTGGGGTCCAGATGAGTGAGTGTGGCTTACTCTGGTCCTGCCCTTCTTTGGGGCTTTGGTGGCACATTCTGGTGCATTGAGAGGAAGATGGCCAGGGCTATTGTAGCAACCCTAGGAGAGAGGTACTATTGTAGGCCCATTTTACAGATGGGAAATAGAGATGTTGAGTCAGATCCAAGGTCACTAAGTTTGTAAACAGCTGAGATAGGGTCTAAACCCAGACCGTGTGACTTGAGCCAAAACTATGAGATGAGACTAGGCACTGGGGCCCTTGGAAATCCATTTCTGGAAAGCTCTTTTATGAAAAATGCTGAGAGGTGCTATAGAACCTTTTCTGGGCTTTCCAAAGACCCAGGGAGGTTGAAGAGATTGGTAAGTAGAGGAGCTGACAGAGTAGGAAGCAGATTAGCAGGTATGCATTAGTCCAGGCTTTCCCAGTAGGTGAGACTGGCTTCCAGGCTTATCTCGGCTGTGTCCCAGCAGGGTGACCTTGAGCAAGTTCCTTAACTTCTGAGTCTCAAGATCATCACTGTAAAACACTGATGATGTCAGAATTGACTTATGGCTGTTTGAAGATTAAGTGAGTGAATAGATGTGGAGTGACTGGTGCGAAGCCTGGCTCCCTAAACATGAGCTGCTCTGGCTGAGGTGGGAGATTCGTCCCCAACTGTCCCCTTGTTGTGGAAGGCTGCGTGCAGAAGCCAGGGCTGGGAGGGAGAAGGAGGCCCGAGCTGACAGCTGCGTCTCCCTTCTCCTCGTGCAGCACCTGAAGGCATGGAAGTCTTTCTGCCTTGCTCTGAGGGGTCTGACAAGTGTAATCACACAGTTTAGCAGGAACAACAAAGAGTCTCAGGGTACAGGATTTGTCGCTGGCTGTGAGCAGGGCTGGCTGCAGGCGCTGCCTCCAGAACACACCTGCAGTAGATTCCCACTCGACTCCCTGATACCTCCTCCTCCACTGTGGCAACTACCCTCACCTGCTGCTAGAGCTGGAAGGGGCTGACTGACTGGGGGAGCTGCACAGGCGGAGCACTTGGGCCCTGGGGACCTCATGCTGGGAAAGCGCTGAGCAGTCTGGGCTGCTAGTGTGCGCTCCGGGCCCTCTGGGATCCTGCCCGGGTGTCAGAGAGGCTGATGGCTCAGGGCATCAGCATCAGTGTCCTCCCTCACTCTCCCAGGAGTCAGGGAGGCTGCAGTGAGCTCTAGCCCACAGGCACTAAGGGAAGCAGGTCAGAGTAACATGGCTTCCAGCTCCTCCGCCTTGCTCCTTCAAGTCAGCTGATGAGAAACAAGCAACCAAAAGTGAACTTCTTGAGTTCCCATCATCATTTTTCCAGATGTATATCTGACTTTACCTCTGTCCTTTGATGAAGAGTGAAACCTCCTGGCTCCTTGCAGGAGCCACCCCACACGTACGCAGTGAACTTCATCTTCTCAAGCTGCTCAAGGATGGAGTCCTGCAGGTGTCCTCCATTCCACTTCCTTCTCCACTGTGACCAGGTGGCTCCCACCATACACAGGATGCTCCATTATATAGCCCATCCTTAGAACCCCTCTCCGCACCACACTTACCTGATGGTTCCAGGCCCTTTACAGCAAAATTCTTTGAGAACAGAGCTAATGTTCCTGCTCCAGGAGCTCATCTCTCTATTCTTTCTAGAGCCCATGGCCATCAGGCTTCAACACATGTTCCTTCCACCAGTACCTGCCTCCCCCACCCTGTGCCACCAAGCCAGCCACCAGTCTTCACCCTCAGCTGCCTCAGGAGACTGGAGGGCCCCACCCTCCTCCTAAAAGCCCCATCTGCCTTTGGCTGCCTCCTCCAGAGGTTTGTCAGCAACCTTTGCAAGCTTCCCATCATCTCCCCATAGCTGGATGCCAAGGAGCCCCAGGGTTCTGGCTTCCAATAGGCTTCTCCTCCATCCATTCTTGTTAGGTAGGAACCTACGCAAGAAGATTTATTGGAGATAGGAGCAGGCGGGCTGGCTCTCTAGTGGACCAAGACAGCCCTGAACAAAACAGGATGGGCTTTTGTAGGATTTTTAGGGGAGGGTATTTGCAGGCTGCAACAGCTGAGGGAGAGCTAATCTTGGCAGGGCTACCTGGTCTGTGGGGGACTTTTGATGTTAACAAGAGGAGAATTTCTGTGGTTTTGTCCTGGCTCAGGCCCAAGAGTTGTTTTTTGTGGTTTGGCCCCAAGTCGGGGCCAAAAGGAAGTGAGCCTTGGAGTGAGGGTGAGGGTCCTGACTTATCAATTCTCAGTCTCCACATGATGCTTTCTAGTCCATCTGCTCCATCTTTCTTACTCTTCAGTAGTTTCTATCACTCAGAACTAATTCTTAAGTTCTACAGTGGCCCTCAGGCCATGCATAATAGAATGGCTTGGATCTTGTCTCCAAACACAAATAGTCACTAGGGAAGACGTGAGTGAGTGATGTGGGGACGTTGTACTCATGACCAAGATGGGAGTGCTGACCCCCATCCTCTTTAGGCCTACAGCTGTCCTGCCGCTGTTCTCTCCTCCCCAAGGAGTTGCAGGTGCTCCTCCTCCACCTGAAAACAGCCAGACAGATCCCCTCCCCCGTTATCAGTCCCCTGGCTTTGCTGGTTTTTGCTCTATCTTTCTATGGAAGGACTGGGGACCTGCTTCTTGTTTCCTGAGCAGGCCTGGCCTTTTCCTGCCCTTTTACCAGCTCACCCACAGGTCAGCTTGGAGCTTTCCTTCTTCCTCCTCTTCTTATTTCTTGTCTTCTGGGACTGTACGTGGGTGTCACCTTCTGCAGGCCTGTTCCCTGCTGCACCAGAATAGGGGTGGGTCAGCCAAGCTGCCATCTGAGACTCCTGGCTGGAAGAGGCAATTGTCAGGCACAGGGGAGTTTTTGCCTAGCAGAACTCTCAGGCAGAATCCCAGGAGGATTTTTGAGAAGCAGCAAGACAAATGTGTATTTGTTAGTAGGGAAAGGA
This sequence comes from Octomys mimax, assembly GCA_002564305.1. Taxonomy (NCBI): domain Eukaryota; kingdom Metazoa; phylum Chordata; class Mammalia; order Rodentia; family Octodontidae; genus Octomys; species Octomys mimax. The sequence goes on along the minus strand of NDGM011191394.1, from coordinate 5,913 downwards.
TAATAGCTAAGTCTGTCTTCTTTTGGGTCTCTGAGAAAAGAGGATGCAAATGTGGGACAGAGCTAAACTGCTTAGGACCTGGAGGGCAGGCTGGGCCTCTCATCCAAGTAGACACACCTTGTATTGGCAGTGAGTTATGAGTCTTCCAGGAAGCTCCTGGGCTTCTGATGGCTTCTCTGGCCTGATGTCCAGGTGGGTAAGAAAGCTCCCATCCTCCACTGTTCAACATTCTCTACCAAGCAATTATTGCTCTGCACTGTGAGCCTCTCTCTGCACATCCATTTCCTCCAAGATGGTGGACCCTTGGAGAGTAAGATCTGTGTCTTATCTTTCTTTACAACCCTGGCCATTAGCATTAGAAGACTAGCATGCAATAGGAACTTAACAGATACTTTTTGGCCAAGTGACTGGGTCTCTCTCATTTCACCCAGACATTTTGATCTTACACATACACAGGACAGTGAGACTTGAGGGCTGGAGTCCATTCCTAACTGTGTGCTCTCCTAGCCTGCAGGTGTGGGGCTGAGCCCAGGCCTACACCCCAGGATGCTCAGGCTCAGAAAAACACCAGGGCTTTTCCCTGTGTGTTCTGGAGATGGTCATTTCATTCTCAATGGAATAGATGATCTCCAAAGTCCTGCTCACTCTGAAGGAAACCACAGGGGGTGGAGCGGAGACAGAGGGTACTGCATGCCATCAACCCCTCTGATGTCCAGCGGATGACATCTGTTTTGTGATCTAACCCTGACCTACATCCCTACGTCCCCTGGAGACTTTCATTCACTCTCATTCTGGCTCCTCCATCCTCATTCATTAGTTCACTCAACACTTTCATTGAACACACACTGTGTCAGGCCCTGAGGCTACACATGTACAAGATTGAACAAAGCCAAGTTCAAGCAGCAGCCCTTGGGAGCTAATTGTCTGGAGTAGTCATAACAGCAATTGCCATTTATTGCAACTGCAATGCCAGGCAGTGAGTTAAGGCCTCTGACAATGGTGATCTCATTGCTCCCCCTCTGAAGCCCTGAGACACAGGCACTATTGTCTCCATTCTGTAGATGTGTAACCCAAAGTCTACACTTGCCCGGCTAGGAACGGTGGAATCTAGGTAATTTGGTAAAAGAGCCCAGGTACTGTCTTTCCGACCATTAAGTTGTAGTACCTTATTGGGCCCATTTCACATCAACCTGCCAGGGTCCAAAATCTGTGACATTTGGTTAAGACTCAGATGGCCCCTCCCTGGAGGGAGGCAGACCCAGGCTCTGCGGAAGAGGGTTCATCCTAAACCAAGGCAGCTGTCACAGTGGGTGCTCCCTGGGCCAGCCTCTCTGAGCACCTAGACACCTGCTCATCTGTGGAGAGTGCCCCAGGTGGCAGAGAGATAGGCTGAGGGACTGTGCCCTGCAAATGCCCCCACAGGTGGCACAGCCCCACCCTGCCCCACCCACGCCATTTTTGTAGTTCTTTTTGTTCCTGCTCCGAGTCACAAGGTGACAGCCTACTCCTCCTTTCTGTGGAAACTGTGATCAGAAAGAAGAGACCTCAGTCAGAGCTGCTCAGGGGAGACTCTGGAAAAGCGCTACCACCTTGGGGTGCAAGCCTGCTGGGTACAGGGGTCTTCAGAAGTGGTGCACACTCCTCCCACTCACACACCTGCAGGCAGCGAGAGTGGCTGTTGTCTCTCCAAGCTCTTACCCAAGCATCAGAGAAGCTGATGCTTGGGTATGGGACTGTGTGTAGGAGAGTGCCTGGATGTGTGCGAGTGTTCACATGTGCACATAGAGGGGCTGTCTGGATGCGTGCCGTGTGTCCCTGAGCATGGGTCTGGGTGTGCTGATTGCTTGACTCTTGCTTTGTCATAGCTTACCCCATCCTTTGTGCCCACACACCTGAGCATGGCTGGGAGCAGCTGGAACAGCACTGTCCCTCCTTCCAGGACAATGGATAGCTAGGTACATTCTTCTCATGGTGTAGGCATAAGGGGAAGAGGCCCCTGAGGTCTGGCCTTGGGGCTGCTACTCCATTGGAGTTGCCTTATTCTATTGGCTAAAGCAAATGACTTGATGGACCAAACACAGCCTCAAGGGACAGGGAAACATACTTTACCCCTCAATGAGACTTATGGAGAGACCAGGGCCTGTGGCCAATGCTGTGTTCCACTGTCACATACGTGCATGTGGGTTTTTATGTTCCTGTGAGTTGGTCTGTATAGCTGTGTGAGAATGTGTGCATGCAGAGGCCCTTGCACATGTATGTAGATGTACACAGAGCTGCATTTATGCACAAGAATGTTAAGCAGCATTTTCTGTCCTTGTTTCTGTCTGCATGGCAGCATCCCTTAGACACACATATGCAGCAACCAGCCGGGCCACACCAGAGGAGTGGATGCACCGATCCTGCACTGTGAATTGGTCCCAAACCCTCACAGCAATACCTGTGGGATGGTCCAGCCGGTCTCGTGCCATCTGCATGTGCTAAGGTAGATCTTTCTCTGTTAGTGGCCCTGAGAAAATTCACTGGTCAGTTGTCTTGTAGTCTATTATTACCCAGATGTCTGAGTGTTCCAAACAATTGTTTTTAAATTGCTTCATTAGACTGTCTCTGCAGACCAAATCCTTCTACACTTGACTGGCTCGGATTCTCTGGGACAGAGCCGCCAGGAGCTGGGCAGGCAGCTCACTTGTTGACATGGCTCCAACTGCCACAGACAGTGCCCCAGACAGAGACAAAGGGGCAGTACTCCCCATCCCATAAAAGAGATGGCACTGAGGAGGGGCAAACTGTAGACTTTAGAATTGGTGGAAGCTGGTTTTGAATCCTGAACCTACATTCACAAGCTGTATAATCTTGTTCATTCTCCCTGAGCCTCGGTTTCCTCCTTTAAAATGGGATAATTGTCCTCATACATTGGCGGGTGGGTACAAGGTAGAAAGACACAAGCATGTGAAGCACCCAATACGGTGCCTGGCCCTTCTGGCAGAGAACAGATCCTGAGCCTCTGTGCCCTCTGACATCTCTCCAGAGGTAAGGTCTCATGATCAGGGATGAGCAATTGGATTAGTGCTACAGTTCCCCAGGTGGTGCCCTTGACACGGATGAATCATGGATGTTCCAGGAAAAATCTGGGGCCCACATCCAACAGACCAGCTCTGCTCCTGGATACTGTGTGGGCAAAGCCGAGGACACAACCGGGGCGGTCTTATGCTGGGCTCAGATCCCTGTTCTCCTCTCACCATCAGGGTGGCCTGGGCTAAATGCCCATCTCTCTAGGGCCTGCATACACCACTGAAAATGGGGACAGTTATCCACTCACAGGGGAGATTTTCTGTGAAAGTGAAACTCTTCCCTCCCTCCCTGAAACTCCACCTCATACTCTGGGCTAGGAGGCACCACAGATGTCTTGCCTACCTCACTGGCCCCCTTCCCAGAGGCTCTTAACGATGGTATCCTGCTTGTTGTTGCAGGATTCTGAGAGTTGGCACCCCATAAAGGGCAGAAAGTCAGGCCTGGACATGTGAGGTGTATCATTTCTTCTCTAATCAGCTGTCCCTTCTGAAGTAGGTGAGCTGCCACAGGAGCTGCGGTGCCCTCCTGCTAATCCACTACACAGTGGATAAGAGCTCCCCAAACTTTTTCTATAACGGGCCACAGATGGTCTCTGCCACATGGTCTTTGCTGTGTCACGATAGCCACAGGCTTAAGGGAGTGATGTTAACTTACCAATGTGTTGTGTTTTGTGCACCTGTAACTCCAGCTATTCTGGAGGCTGATGTCAAGTTCAAGGCCAGCATAGGCAACTTAGTAGGACCTTGTAGGACCAAAATAAAACATAAAAGGGTTGAAAATGTAGCTGTGTGGTACAGTACTTGCCTGGCACATGGAAGACCTTGGGTGGAATCCTCAGTTCTGGGGAACAAAGTGTTGACTGAAAGTTACGAAGCCTATGGGCAATGCACGTAGGAGCCAAAGCATCTTTCTCTCACACTAAGGAAAGTGTGTTCTGCAGCTTTCTGGGCCTGGGGCTTTACATCTGCCTGTTATTTGGAGTGTGATTTCCACCAACCACAGCTTGCCTTCGGCACCAGAGAGTGTCCGGTGTTCCCCAGGGCCTCCCTGCACTCTGACTTGTTTCTCAAACGACCTCATGAGGTGGACATTCTCATACTTTCCTTGGACAAAGCTGCTACACCCCAGCCCCTGGATTCCAAAACATCTCCTCAGGGAGGCCCCAGAGAGAGAGAGCTGGAGAACTGAGGGTAGCAAGAGCAGAAGAGAGGCAAAAGCTGGAAGAAAGCCAGGCGCATTCTGCCCCGTCACACATTATAAAATTGCCTAAATAGCATAACAGATTTTTTTGGAAAAAAAATATTTGGTGAAATAGAGTACATGTTCAACATAAAAATCAGCCACAGAAATGAATCAAGAAGAAAATTAGAAATCACATGAAATCCTCCCCTACTTCCAGGAACCACCACCCATCCCCTAGGGGAACGTTCTGCAGCCACCTCCATCTGATCATAAACACACACGCACGGGGTTTAAATGAGCGGAAGCAGACTCCACATGCTGCTGCGTGAAGTGGCTACGCTTCTTGACAATATGTTGTGGACATCTTTCCATGTCAATAAATATAGATCGACAGCTTCGTGGTGGATGGTTGCACTATAGCCTATCATATGTAGAAAAACAGTTTTCCAATGCCAAAGAGGGATTCAGTTCTCCTCAAATGGGAGTTTGGGGGACAGTGCCCACACTGAAGCTGAGTGCCTGTGCCACAGCTGCCTGGCCTCCAGGGCCGACAGCCGGGATTTAACACATTAGAGGCCAGTCAGTCCAGGGTGGCTCCCACCACCTGAGGCTCCAGTGAGTAGCCTGAGCGGGGCTGAGGTGCAGCTGGGTGGCAGCTGATGCACTCTGCAGAAAGCCGCTGCCAGTCTCGTGGATGTGTTCTCTTGTGGCTCCTTCAGAGAGCTCAGTGAGGTGTGCAGACATCTCCCTGGCAGGACTGACACCCCCAGGGGCTGGTCCCCTGTGCTGCTGGCTCCTTGTTCTGGGTCCTGTGCTGCTCCCCCAAGCTTCTGGAATTCTGAATGTGTGATTCTGTTATAGGGAGGGCATGAAGACATGGAGTGACAATCGGGGAGTGCCCTGGGAAACCATGTCATGGATCCTTCCTCTGACAGCTATTTCCTCATGTTCCTTTTCAAATAGGATCAGTCCTCACTAGCACCTCACGTCCTCCCGTCCAGTCCTCACCGCATCATCCTCTCAATCCCCCAAGCCAATCTTGTGGCAGTGAACAGTGCCACCAAATCTGGTCCTGCTTTTCCTACTCAGACCTGGATTGCTCCTACAGCCCCAGCCTCAGCTTGGCTGGTGGGATCTGTCACGTGTTGCATATGGCCCACAGGGCGGTGTCCTGGCTCTCAGTCCTGCCCCTCTGCCATCCCCTCCTGCCTTTCCTTAGCTTCCACCTAAACAGCCTCACTCCCCCTTAGGGTTGAACACTGGACCTTTGGGAACTTTCCAGCTCTCCTGTTTTCCTGCAGCAGTAGCTTTGCCTACCCAGCTAGTCTAGGCTCCACTGGGGCAAACACAGGCTTGAGACTGGCTGTATGTCTACTCTGGCACAGGGCTAGACACGGTCAGGGCTCTTAAAGTGTTTGCAAAATGACTAGCTGACACATTCACTCAACGGGGCACTGCTTGCGTATTCTCCTCAGTCTTCAGTACAGTTTTGGGAAAGAAAATTGATCCTGAGAAGTGAGTACACTTTCCTATATCTGTTTGATCTTCTATGGGTTAGCTTTCTGTTGCCGGGAAAAAAATTCTTTAAAAAAAAATTTTTTTTTTTTATATTTAGTACAGGGTCTCGCTCTGTAGATCAGACTCATAGTGATCCGCCAGTAT
>NDGM011191384.1:0-18688 GCA_002564305.1 Octomys mimax | reverse complement strand
CTCACAGGGCCAGGTGTGCTGGCGCATGCCTGTAATCCCAGTGCTGAGGAGGCTTAAACAGGATGATCCCTGTGAGTCTAGCTGCACAGCAAAACCCAGTACCAAATACAATAAATAAATAAATAATATTAAAAAGTCTCAAAATATTCCTTTCTCTTAGGATAAAGTTTCTATTCTTTATATTTTCTTTTATTTTTAATTTCATTTATGTATGTATGTATGTATGTATGTATGTGTTTATTTATATTGTGGTAGGCTCACCCTGCTCTGGTGGTGGGGCTGGCATGGAATGTGGTACTGGGTCCACGAGTTTGCCTAAGCTTGCCTAAGTAGGTGCGTTACACCACTGACGTATCTCGCAGCCCCAATATTCTTTATATTTTAGAGTAAGCCAATTTATGCACTTATAGTATTTCTGAGGACTTTGGGGGAGATGGGTCTGGCTGGAAGTGAAACACTCACATGGAGTTCCTGGGGTGACTTTAACTGAGTCCTTGAGGTTATAGTTTTATATAAAATATGATTTTTATTTATGGCTTTTCTATTCCCCTTTGCACCAATCTTCTGTTATTGTCATTTTTCCTCTACCATACTCCCTTCATTCTCCGCTTCACACCTGCCCAAGTGTGAACAGCGTGCCTCCCCAGGCCCTTAAGCCTCATCTTCCTGCCCTGCTGCAGCCCTGCAAGGGCTGGATCTTCGGAGACGCGAGCCACAAGAAACCTTTCCTCCTGTACATTATGGGTGTCCGCATTACATCTCAGGAAGGAGAAGGTGCCTAAGACGTCTACTACTACTTAACATTTTAATTGGACTTAATTTAAAATTGTTGTACACATTTATTGACTGCATATTCAATTGGAAATAACTCTAAACTAGAAGTGCAATAATTTAACTCATAACTTTGCTTTTAAATTTCAGTTTTTGTGCTCTATACTTCTCTGTATTTCTCAGTACTTCACTATACTTCTCAAGTACAGTCAATTCAGACTAAGGATAAAATTTATGTTTTAATTCAAAATGAATAACCTCATGAATATGATTAATATCTTTAAAAGAGGGTAAAATTTGTATAACTAATAATTACTACATAAGAGGTAGATCTTTTAAAATCTTAAACAGTATTATACATATTTAGAAAATTGCAGAATAAAATACTAGTTTAAAGTGTAGATTATTTATTCTAACTTTCCTTTACGACAGAAAAATTTTGAAAGCTCCCCAAAATGTCACACATGAGTATTCTGAGTTACCTTTAGATATTAAATTCTACATCTTTACAGACATGCACTAAAAATTATAAAAGGCATAAAAGAAAACAAGAATATTACATAGTCTTTCTTTTTTTTCTCCAGGACCTTGTATTTGCCAGGCAGGTGCTGCACCACGGAGCTATATCCCAGGCCTCTAAAAACAAGAATATTAAATGGAAACACTCTAAAGCATAACTGGGAGTCAGAAGAAAACATAAAAACATTTTTTAAAAGCCCTCTACTAACTTAAAAGTAAGATTGAGCTGTTCAAACCAACCAAGAAGCATTTAAAAAGTGTAATAAAGGCATCCTCCATGTCTCAGAATATAAACAGAGTTTTTAAGAAAGAGGAGGGTTTTAATCTGATTGTGGGATTACAGGGAACAGGTCTGCTTCCCAGGAATGAGAATCTGTAAACCTGAAATCTGAAATGGTGCGATTCTTTGAAAGAAATCAAGGCAGGCTTCATGGAGTGCAGTTGGTGTGAAAAATTGTTTATGGAGACTTGAAGAAGAAAAGCAACAATACTACAAGTGATGAAATAGTATTTCTAAGTTTGCCAACCAAATTAAAATAAAATAAGATAAAAAGGAAAAAAAAATTAAAAAATTCATATACAACAGAATATGCTTTCTTGTACCTGAAAAACTTGATACGTACCTTGTGCTTCTCAACTGCTACTGATGGAAGTGCATGTTCTTGCTGGCCAAGGAATAAAGGAAACATTTTAAATAAAGAGAAGTGTGCCATAATACACACATAAAAGCTCTAATACACAAAATAGAGCACTTAATAAAAAAATCAGCTGATGAGTACAACTACTTCCCCAAGTCAATCTCACTGCAGAGAAAAAAAAAGAAAAAACATTAAAAAATAAAATGTACCTAAAATAATTTGCTGAAAAATAAGACTTCATTTTAGAAAATGAAACATTAAAAAAAATAAAATCTAGATGAAAAATTACTGTTATATAAAAAATAAAATTCAGGAAAAAGACAAAATACTTTTTCTCAGAAAAATAAACTAAATTAGAAAGTAACAAAGAGATAATTGTTTTTAAAACTATATAACTCAAGGACAAAAGGTAAAATTGGGAAAAAGTACAGAAAACCCATGAAAGGTTTAAAATTACCAAGAAACTGACAGACATAGAACAAAAGTGCAAATTATATGTTACAAATCTGCAGCAACAAAAGAGTAAAACAAGAGACGTAGCATTTGCAATCTTAATACAGCATATTATAAAGAAGCAAAATTTTAAAAAAACCTTAATTCACATACAAAAATGCTAACTGTGCAACTCAGAAACTTTCTTGTTCTCTAAAATACTCTTGTGCACAAGAAATAACAGAAAATCAGATCAGATCAGAGTAACGGTTCTTTTTTTTTTTTTTTTTTTAGAGTTCTTGTGAGAGAATAGAATATTTAAGAAACTCAGGCAAAGTCTGAATAATTGTTTCAATTATTTACATAAATTTGTGTCCGTGATACCATGGATATACTTTAAATACTGTTTTTCTTACAGGGCTGTTGTTGAGTGAGTAGTGATTTAACAGTGTAATGATAACTGCAGCTTAATTTCAGTTGTTCCACAAAATGTGAAGTGTGCCACTATGTGAATGTTAGAGAGATGGTGAAAGTGTGAAGCATTGGAAGTCTAATACTAAGACAAAATAGCACATGCATATTCATTGTATCGTCCTTTCAATTTTTATTCTGCTTTGAAATTTCTTTATTCAAGTTCAATTATTCCAAAAATTGTCTTCTAAAGCTAAAAAGCAGATTTATAAATGGTAGCAAACTTGGGGCCAGGGAGATGGCTAAGTGGAATAAGTGCTTCCCTGGCAAGCGTAGGGGCCTGAGTGCAATCCCAGGTTCCACCAAAAAAAAAAAAGAAAAAGAACAACAAAAAAACTGCACCATTCTCTCCTTGCAGATATATCTACTGAACTGCAACTTTAAAATACATAATTATTAAAAATGAAGCAACATTTTCATGCTTATTTATGCATAAATTCAAATAAAGACTACAGTCCTCTTCATTCCCTTAGTGTTATTTTATTGGTATATTTTAATATACGTAATAATCATGTTCCTCAGAGGAAATTTTCCTGTTCATAATACAGCTTGAGTCTTTCTTTCCCCTGTCTCCCTCCCTTCCCTTCAACCCCCATTTCCTGCCTTATTCTGGTGTTAGAAAGCAAAAGAGTAAATGAGGCCTGAAGTGTATAATAAATATTGGGAAACAGGCAAATATTCACTTTTAAAGATGCCTGCAGTTGAAATTTTATTTAAATATTAACTGTTAATAAATGTGAATTGCTTCTTCCAACATGTGTATTTCCTGTACATACCAAGCAAATAAACAAATTTCACTCTAGAGATTCTACTTTTATGGCTGGGACATGGCTCAGAGACATGGTACCTGCCTCACAAGCACAAAAAACGTACTAAGGTTAATTCCCGCTACCAAAAAATTTGTATTCTACTTGAAACCTGTCAGCAATTAAATCAATAATGTGAAATAACATTAATACACTTGAAGAAGAAATAGTTTTGGCTGAAAATATATATAGAAATATTTGAATGGTTCAACCACTAGAGTATCTCAATGAATATTATTATTACTATATAACTATAACTAACAATTAATTTCTTGTGACTTGTTTATACCTTGAATAGTGTGGTAATTCTGACAAACCTTGAATGTAAAGCTCTGCCCTGAAGCCTTAATTCTATGTACTTGCAACTAATATATGAAATAAAACTATTGTTTATTATTATTATTATCATTTTGTATTTTAGTAAGGGTCTAGAGAGGGTCTACAGGGTCTCACTACATAGATTGGACTCATAGTGATCCGCCTGTGTTCATCCTCTCAAGAGCTGGGTTTACAGGCCCACGCCACTACGCCCAATCTCAATTTCTCTAAGCATACCCGAGGGGAGCGTGAAGCACACAGGCCCAGGGATGGAACTCCTGGCCTCTACAACTGCCTAAGTACACCCTTTAGTCTGCTGAGCTATTTGATCTGCCTGCCAAAACTATTGGTTATTCTAGGAGCTCTTATCATTTAAAATTAGAAAGTATCACTCCATTGCAACTTCATTCTTCCAAAAGAGTAGAATCTATTCTCATTATTAATCAAGGGGATTAAAGCAACCAGTAAACTGGAAAATTCACAATATAAGCAAGGCAAAGACGTGCTATGTCTGGAGATGCAATATCAGCTACTATTTCTCTAAATGTATACTGATGGTTATATTGCTTCAAATACACACAAATATAAAATACTTAAAATTAATGACCAAGTAAATTGTACTAAATTTACTCAAATGTAAGTATTTTAAAACACACAGCGCTTGTTTCCTCTCCATTCTGTATTGGGGCTGGGACATCTAGGGTGGACCGAATTACTTATATATACAGTCTTCTGTGAATAAAATAGATTATCAATCCTTACTCATTTACATATACCTGCAACATTTTTCATGGAAGCTCTTTATTTTATTAAGTATATCATTTATCTAGATTGCAGCAATACAAGCACTTTATCTTTCAGTGCATTCGTCATCTATGGAAATCACAGGATGTTCTATGTGGAAACTAACTTTTATTTGATCTATTTGTGTGTGTATCTGTCACTTGGAATCGAACTCAGGACCTCACACTTGGCAGGCAGGTGCTTGTGCCACAAGCTGAATCCCCAGCTCTCACTCTTCTTATATTGGAATTTTTGAAACAAGTATTTCAATGGTGTATGTGAACAAAGTGGTTTACTAATCAGTAGCTATCTTAGTTCAATGATAGAGAGAGAATAGGTGTTAAATTAAACTGATTGTAACTGGGCATGGTTTTGCATCCTGGTGATACCAGCACTCAGGAGGTTGAGTCAAGAGGGTAGCTGGGAGTTCAAGACCAGCTTAGGAGCTACAAAATTGAGCACGAGGCCAACCAGAGCTGTGTAGTGAGACCTTGTATCAAATATAAATAAGTCCTAATTAATCTGATTGGGAATACAGTTTTACTTCTTTGCCTACCACCACTTATTTGAGCTTACCATTATTGAAAATATTAAGAATATTATATTACTAATTGCTATTAGTTCTTTGAGTTTATGCTGATACTGTTTCCTCAAGTTTTCATTTATATATCTTGTAATATGAGCAACTACTTTGAACATAACAATGCGCAAGGTATCAACCATTGTTATTCTACAACTTTGTTTTGAAAATTTAGTTCATTGTTGTTATTGTTTTATTTTCTCAATACAACAGGAATAGAAATGGGTTCAAATGTGCAGAATAGTATAATCTTTGTAATAGCTATAATTATCTAATCTCTGTAATTACATAATGTTAAGAATAATTATACAGCACAGACTAAGAGATGAAGATATGATCCCTGAATTTCCCAATTCCATCCTTTCTGACGTTTAATCACTGTGCAGCAAAATGGGACCTTTTCTAGAGGTCTTTGTTTGGGGTACAATAACACTAATTGCAGTGTATGTAGCCCTATACATGATAGACTTTTCTTTTTTTACTCAAAGTTTGGGAGACTGAGAATTCCAAATTGAAAAATTGGCACACTTGATATTTGATGAGGGCCTACCTCATGGTTCCCTGGTCGCTGTTTTATTGTTGTGGCCTGACATGGCAGAAAATGTAAGCGAGCCTGGTGTCTACTGTACTAGTACCCAGTTGAAGGGCAAAACCCTTCCGGCCTAATCCACTCTAAAAGGATCCACATACTGTCACCATTAGTTCAGTGGTTAAGCTTAGAATACATGACTTCTAAAAGAACACATTCATACTGTTTTATTAGAAAAACAAAAAATGTTTTGTAAATGGTTAGATGAAATAAAGAGGGTAAATGAAATATCCTTTGACATGTCCATACATTTTTAGCTTGGGAATTCTTTCAAGGTACATATGCATATCTTATGGTGATGTGAGATAGAAAGCCATGCAAATTATCTGAGGAACATCATGTAAGGATACATATAAATGCACTTTAATACGTATATGGATAAATGTGTGCACTTGTTTGTGAGTGTGTGTGTGCGTGTGTGCGTGTGCGTGTGTGTGTGTGTGTGTGTGTGTGTGTGTGTTTCATGGAGAGGGGACAGGGGAAGTGTTTTCATAACTTTCCTATTATCATTCAATGTAGACTCAAGGGCCCAGTCATTACACAGCACTCAAATTCACATAAATATTTTATAAGTGAAACATAGTTTTTTCAAATAATTTATGTACTTTAAGAAATTATGAGTGATGGGTACAAAGTCACATTGGAATTTCGCTCTCTTTTTTTTTTTTCAGGACCAGGGATTGAACTCAGGACCCTGTGCTTGCCACGCAAGTGCTTATTCTACTTAGGTATCTCTCCAGCCCCCCCCACTTACTTATAATAGCAGGAACAATACTGACAGTAGAAAATGTAAGCTAAATATATATCTCCAAGACACTTGTGAAAATTATTATTTTAGAAATGAAGAAGTTCATATAACTTTATGATGTTTAGAGAAATCAAATAAGACCAACTTTTCAGAAAATAAAATGGTACGGCTAAAAATTCATATCATAAACTAAGGTCTCACTAAACCATAAACATCAGTTTAATGAAAAATGTTCTGCTAAAAGGTGACTGTGTTTCTATTTCCCTGAACAGGCAAGTGTTAGAATTCCTATAAGAAAAGTTATTACAGAGATGAGTAACTTTAGATCTCATACCATTATTTTCATCATTCATAAGTACTGCTTGTGCTTGCTTTACTGTACATTTGCTTTGTTGATTTATTCTGTTATTTTCTTCCATACTCTGGAATGAAAATGCTACATATGAATCCACTCAGCTACCGCAACATTATTTCAACAGAATTTCAAATATAAAACAAGGGCATTGCTGTTGTGGAGTGCAAGGGACCTGGGAAAATTAATAACTGCCTGGCAAACAGGTAGCAGAACTAGCAAATATCTGTGTTGTTGTCACAAATTTCTTTGTTGTTGAAGTTACAAAAAGTATGACAAAATCTCTCTCTACAATGCAGATTTAAACAGAAAATAAAATAAAACCATCTTCATTATGTTGTAGAAAGCTCCTATGATGAATGCCACGTGGGAAATGGACTGTATGGAGTGAAGTAGGTTATGGGCCTTGCCCAGGACCCTGAGGGTCACAGAACTTGTGCTGCTGTATGTACATGAGAAAGTACACATCTTAGGAGAAATTGAAATAAGAAAAGTTTAAGTGTGTGTTAAAGGAGGGGAAAATATTAACTTACATGGCAGACAAAATTAAACTACTTTTCTAACGTTATTTCATATTTATAAAGAGAAAATAGCTGAAATCGCAAAATAGAAACTCAGGTTCCAGATTATTTTCTTTTGTTCTCTTGTCCTTTTTATATTCCCATGTGGAACGATTTTAGCATATAAATCACTTTAACTTTTTCTTCTGTGTGGCGAACTTAAGCTGATAGTGCTTCATTTTGGCTCCTTCAAGCCCTTCTAACTTTCAGAATGAATGTTTTATAGTTTCCCTGCATAAAAAGTATTTAGAAGAAGTAAAGGAAAGCAGAAAATTCTGACTAAATCATTTTGCACAAATGTGTGTATCTTTCTATTATTTTTTTTGTTCCTTTGTGCATACCTTATTTATGACTTCAACATGTGTAAGACAGAAAAAGAAATAAAGATAGGTTCACATATAACACATGGCCAAAAATCTGTGACATTAGAAAAAATAATCATTCAGTGCATACTTACTGTGATGGAGGCATTTTACCAGGGTTTTCTGCATGTTAATTTGATTTTAAAGTAATATAAATCCATTGCTATTTGTATCATATAACAGATGATGGAAGGGCACATGATTATCAAAATGTTAAATTACAGAGCCAAAATTCTAATTTTATTAATTTCTGCCTCTTTTAGGTTCAGAAAAAACCAGAAATGTCTATTTCATGGAACAAAAATACTTTGTGAGATATATAGATATAGACATAGATATAGATATATCACTTGTATACTTTGATTGTATAGAAATCTTCTGAAGCTTCCTGGTCTTCAGATTCCCTGTTTGTCACAAAATGACTTCATTTATTACCAATGACTTCAATTAGTCAACCTCAGTTTCTATACTTGGAGAAAGGCATCAGTGTTTTCAGGAATGCTTGAAGATATAATAAGCTCTAATAAGTAGAAACAGAGTTACTACAGTGTCTGGTATGAAGAAACATTCTGACATAGTCAGTGTTTACTGAATATTTGTTATGTACCAGAAGTTATTCATATATTTCTCATTTATTGACCTAGTTTTTATAACACTCAAAATAATTATAACCATCATGATTAGCATTTTTGGCATTATCACCATTACCATTGTAGAAATATGCAAAGTAAAGAAGAATGGAGAATGCTCCTAGAATTCACATAATTTAGAGCCACTTCAGCTCATTTAAATATAATACTTTGTATCCCTTCTTATGAATAAAAAATTTTGCCTATGTTTGGGAGATCTAAAAGTATTTCACAGTGTATGGTATTACCAACCTTCCCCCACTTTTGCATCCCTTTTTTGTTCTTCCCAGAGAGCTTTAGTGCATGAGTACGTGGCCTGGCTTCAAGGATCTTGAGATATGTTTGCTCTTATGATAAATAGTGTGTCCCAGAAGCAAATGAGGCAACCTCTCAAATCTTTACATCAGGGTAACTCTTTACAAATTTTATATTGTGAATCCCACTCAGACTTTCTTAGAGATTATTATTGCTTAGAAACTGTAACCCTAAAATTTTGTTATCTTAATGTGCTATGTTCTGCCATAAAAAAAACAAAAGCACTAGAAATATTTCTAGAGATATGTGGGCAATTTCCAAGCTCAGTAGTAACAGTGAGTGATTTATTTCTTCTTCCTGAGTTCTCTGATCCATGTGTCGTCCATGACCTGAAGCAAGTTACTCCCTAGAGAGATTTAAGATGCATTTGGTAGCAACGCACTCTCATTCACCCATGGTCTAAACAGAAAACATTTATATTGTTGTTTTCTAATAGTTTCCACTCATTGTATGAAATGGATTTTCTAAATAAAGAAGTAAAACAAACCACACAGCATCTTCTAATTAAAACATCTTCAAAACATACAAAAATAAATCATCAAAATCTTTCTTTCAGATTACAGGACTCTGACACTTGTGTAGCTTATTTGTTTTAATAAAAACTTTATCTTCAGGAAACTAGCCTTAAGACCTTCTCTAGTTTGGAGGGTTGAAAAATAGGTAGAAGCAAAGATAAGTAGTCTAAAAAAGGCACTTTTCACAAGAATTGTCATCACTCAATTTAGATGTAGGAAGTTTCCTCTCCATCCTATTTAAGATATGAAGTCAGGCACACCCTGGCAGTCAAATCTCCTGAGCTCTGGGAATAGTACAAAGGTTTCATATGTCTGCATATTAACACTTATGACCATAAATTCACAAGTGCAAACTTTTAGTCTCTACTATACCAACGTTAACATGTTATGACTAAGACTGATACAGAAAAATCTGAAGCAATGTAGTAACATCTTTTTTTATTCTGTGCTAGGGATCAAACTCTAGACCTTATAGTGGCCTAGCAGGTGCTTATACCACTGAGCTTTCTCCTTGGCCCTCTGAGACAATATATATGAGATTAAAGCTTTTATTGCCAATTTAGGTGGGTAAGGACTACAACTCAATTCCTGCAATGGGAGTAAAGTATTCAGAGTTCATTCCTTTTACTGAGTTTAGAGGTCAGCTGACTATTGTTAGAAATAATTGTTAATAATGACTTATTTTTATGGCACAATTTATTTCTTAGACCAATCTTCAGTGTTTATGATAAAGTGCAGGCATAATACAGAAATAATAATTAAGTATTATTTCAAGGCTAAAATTATAGTTTAAACTGGGATTTCATTTTAATTTATATCTACTCATTTTTCCCATGTGGAGCCTTTTAAAATTTGTGAAAAATTACGCGCCTTTCATTGGGAGCTACAGAATAGACATTACAACCCACTATGGACTATGGACATGGGAACATGTATGTAATTCAACTTGTCTCACGCTGGAGTTAAAAGTGGTAGTGTAAGGAAACTTGCTACAGAACCCCAGATGTAGGAAAACAGATGCTTGTATTGCTCGGGTCCCTACCTTTACCCTCATTCTTGTTCTCTAAAACTAACAGTCTGCTTATGGTCTCATATATATTTAAGCCCAGTGCAGCATTCAAGGTTCAGTTCTCATGTGCAATTATCTTTAAGATAGGATTACCAGAATTCAGAGGCCACCTACCAAAATTTGAATTCCTAAAACAGTGGATTTAGTAAAAATATAAAATGCTGCAATTATTTGGAGCTTATGAGAAATTCGAAGTTAAATGAATATCCTGCCCCTTTACAGTCTAGGTTAGGTAGCTTTGATGAAGGATAAGCACTAAACTCATCGGTTTGTTAGCTCCAAATATTTCCATCTCAATCCTTTAAATTGATTTTTACATGTATAAATTTGATTCACTGAGCATATTTTTTCCTTATCGAAATCTAGGGGAAATTATTTTGGTTTCTTTTGAGCTTCAGTTATGGCAATTTGCTGTGGTTTTTTTCTGAAGTAATTATACTTTTTCTTTGAGCTTGTTAACTTTACCTGAGATCTGACATACACTGATAGAATTCCTTGAGGTGACTGACTTTGCACTACCTGGATTGCATGGTGGTTCTGCACTTGGGCTCTCTCGTGATGTTTTAATACTGCTGTGTTCTGTTTAGTGGTCTATCTTCAACACAAAAAGATGCTGCCCTGTATCAGCCAATGCTTCACACAACAGCTATCTTTTCTTCATTTCCTACTCCTAGTACTATAGACTATGCCTGACTCTGTTCATTTTCCTTTTTTCCACCTTTAAATGCATCCTATGCATAATTTTAATATCCCTCCATTTATGTGCACCATACACAGAAAAACATCTAAGAGTAGTGCTTTTTCCATTATAAAAACAAGCCCCTCTAAGGCTAACAATAAAGCACTAAAACGCCAGAAAAATAATCTAACCAAAGTTCAGAATATTCAGGCAATATTTTAGTGGTATACAACAGAAAGAAAGAATTCTATGTCATAAGAAGCTAAAAGCTAAAAGAGCACGAGAGAAATATAAGTGGAAGGCTGAAGACCAAAAAAATGGTTATTTTATTTCACAGTGCTTCACGGAGTGAAGCGTGTCTCGACCTCATATGTTTTTCCAGGCCCCTCCATGTTTTATGAGTTGGTACACATTACTATGCTAAATGCTTTTCTCAGTGTCTGGCAAGCTTTCCATTGCTACACACTGAATATGTGACCTCACAGGGTAGAGAGAGAACCTGAGAAAATATTCTTTTCAATTCTTCTGAACTACTTTTAATCATAGTAGAATACATTTTTAGAAATACAAATTTTAAGGGCTGCCCAGGTAGCTCAGCAGACTAAAGCACCTGCTTAGGTAGAGCACAGTGACCAGGTTAGATCCCTGGTGTGCCTTGCCAGCCCCACACCTGGGGTGTGCTGAGAGGGTGACTGAGAGTGGGTATGGTGGCGTAGCGCACTCCCATAATCCCAGCACTTGGGAGACTGAAAACTGGAGAATCACTATGAGTCCAATCTATCCCTGTAGATCCTGTACTACATACATTAAAAAAAATTCATCTCTAAATACCACTTATTAGTTTTTTTTCCACTGAGAATTTGAAACATGATTTTATTGGTAATTAGCAAGCTTTAGAGCTAGAATAATAGATACTGTTTGGAAAAATGACATGCCCTGTAAGGCAAGGTATAATTCAAACCCATTTGAACAACTCACTTCTGCTAATGTAAAGTTCACAGTTCACGTTTACCTTAGATCTTACCAAGGAAAGTTAAATTCAATGAGATCATGAAAATAAGACAGAATTTGATGGAAAATAAAATGGTACTACACTAATTATTTCTTTCTCAAATCTCTTTTTATCACTCTAAGTTTGAGATTTAGACTCCTGTTTTTCCCTTCATAATTTCTTTTATGTTTTAAAGCCATTAAATTTTTTAGTGCCAGCCAAATAGCTTAGTGGATTAACACACTTGCAAGAGCAGACAAAGGGGTTAGGGGTTTCACCCCGGCCTGCTGTGCCAGTCTCACCACCAGGGCACACTTAGATGGCAATTGAGACTGGGAGTGGTGGCACAGGCCTATAATCTCAGCTCTTGGGAGGCTGTAAACAGGCAGATCACTAGGAGTCTGATCTAGTAGTGAGACCCTGCACACCTTGTAGACCCTTCCCTAAAATTAAATAAATAAATAAATAGATAGATAAACTATTTAACTTTTTTTTACTAGAAAAAACATCACTAAACACAGGGATATTATAGATTTTTATACTTGTATGGAGTTTTGAGCTCACCTAGGCAACTACCAAAAAACTAAATTGTTGGTGGACAATTTTATCTTCTGAAGGTAAACCAAACCTCTTTTTGAGTCCTCATGAAACTTAAACTTAACTGTTTAACAATTGAAAAATAAATCTAATAGTCACATTTATGTTTTGAAAGATATAAAATTATACACACACACACACACACACACACACACACACACATATATATATATGTCTATGTTGAGATGGTTAATTGTTTAGCTCAAAAGTCCACATGAGGATACAAATCTACATTATCCCTTTATCTATTGACTTTATTTTACCAATTACAAAACACTTTTCACATATTTTAATAAATTCGGAAAATTTTAAAAAATATTCTGAGGGCAAAACATTATAAGTAAATCTTTATAGGGGCCAAGGAGATGGTTCAGTAGAAGAAGCCCTTCCCTTGCAAGTGCAAGCCCCTGAGTTCAATTCCCGGCTCCATACACACACAAGGTAAATTTTTATATAGTAATATCACAATGTTAGACATAGATAAATAAGAGGGAAAGCGATAGCACTGGGGGTTGTTGAAGTAAAAACAAAGACAGAAAATATGTTTGTGTATGAAACAGATGTAAACACACACATCTATTAACTAAGTTTCTCAGGTTTTATGGGAAATAAATTGAGTAAGGAGTAGGACTGCACATGGACATAGATAAAAGTAAAAGGAAGATCTGACTACTTAGGGCATATGCTTAGATTACTGTGTGTGACAAAGAACAATTAGGTCATAGAAATAAAAGAAGTTCTTTTAGATAGAATAAGCACTCCTATCTAGGTGTAAATGTAGGATCTTGTAAATCAAAATGCAAATTCCACATATAAAGTATTAAATTAAAATCAATTATTTATTAGATATAGATATACTTTAAAAACTATAGATAAATGACATAGACTTTTTTTCTTTTTTCAGAACTGGGGATTAAACTCAGACCCTTGAGCTTGCCAGGGAAGCGTTTATTCTACTGAGCCATCTCCCCAGCCCAATACAGTTTTTAAATGACAACATTTTTCTTGATTAACTTATTACATAAAACATGGGTTGCATTTTTCAAAGATCAATGAGATGTACTCACAGAGACACTGGTGCCAATTCAACCAGCAAAACGGAGCCAATTACAAAATGCCAACTCCCTTTGAAAGGTTGTGCATTTGGTAGCTGAAACATATCACAGAGGAAGTATTTAGAGAACCATGTCTAAATTCATGGATCCCTTAGTTTTTAATTTTGGAAGGCATTAAAATTTTACTAATATGACATTCAATGATACAGGCATTGGTTAATATCTCTACTACTTTAAAGTGGTATAAACTCTTCAAAATTCACGTAGACAATTTAATTGTAATATAAAAAACTTTTCTTCACAGATAAGATCTTAAGGATGTTCATGTCATGCAAATAAATATTTAATATTTTTCCAAAATGACTTTTTTTTTTTTGGTACCAGTAATCAAGCTCAATGTTGTGCTTGCGAGGCAGGCACTTATGCTGCTGAGCTGTCTCCCCGATCCAAATGAACTGTCTTAAGTGATGAAGCATTTTCTAGATTTGTCTTTGTGCCACAGGAAAAAAAAATTCCTACGAATGCAAGTGAAACAAAAATTTGGTGATAATAATAAAAATAAGGTCACATTTTTAGATTCGTACTTATAAATAAGTTTCAATGCTACTTGTGTATAATTTAAAGTGGGTTAGGAAACTACAATTTAAAGTGTGAAGTGAGAGTAGATAAAATTTGAGTTATTTACATAATCAAATAGAATTAAATAATTTATCAGTAAAAGTTGCCAAAGCATGTATTACCCTTCTGTCTCTTTAGCTGCATAATATACATGTTAATCTTGTTTGTAACAAAATATGAGTATTCAGCAATTAATGTTTTATCACTATAGCTTGTCCCAATTCTCAGGTGTTATTGGAATCTCTGCTTATGTCATAGCCAAAAGTATTTCTGTCTGACACATAAGAGAGCTCCCATCATGACCCTGGATTCATGGACAGACCATCAGAAAGTATGCATCCTGAGAAAGAACTTGGATACCCTACAAGTTATCTGGAGAGACATCATATCTCATAAACACTAGATCATTTTAGACCAAATTACCAACATAACTAGCAAGAATGAGACAGATAGGATAAGACTATTTTTGTACTTTCTAGAAAATTGGGAGTTTAAAACATAGACCAGTCTTCAAGGCTATAAAATTAAGAGAGCACGCTAGGAGATAAGAGACTGGGAAGTCAACTTGGCCTTCAAGACAGTATGGGCAGTGGAAATAGCAAGAAGCTACAGACAAGAAAATGTAAGAACATTAAAATCAAATCCATTGAGCAAACAGTGAGTTGTCCAGCTCCAAAGCCAATTAGCAGCATCTTTCTCAGGTGTGAATTCCAAATGACAATGGGGAAAGGGATGCACAGAAGCATCACTGAGGCAACCTCCAATGGCCTGTATTTTATTAAACAATAAAAATCACATGACAACCGAATGACTTAAGGTATTGATGAGACATGTACCACATGAAGAGGCATAATGAAAATGAGATGTCCTGCTATAATTCTACCTATGCTTGTCATGACATCAAGATATCAGATCCTTGCCTATTCTGTGAGGGTCATAAAAGTTCTATACATTCTTTTTACTTGGGGTGGTATGGTGGTATTTCTGTCCCTTATATCCAATTCTTAGTTTTGTGTTTGGATTTAAGAATAAAAGCATTTTTCTATCATCACTGTGCTTTCCTTTGATTCTTCTGAGAGTGAAAGAATCCACAGAGTCACCAACAGGAAGAGAAAATAAAACACAATAAAATATGACTCAGTTTTTTTTCTCAGTTCAAATGTTATTATTATTGCTAGGTTAGAACATAAGCCCCATGTTTTTATCTATTCTCTGTCTTTAGCACAAGAAATTCAGATATCTAAAATTTTCTACTATCAGCAGATGTTTATACAAAACAAGTGTTTTAAATTTCCAGATTTGTATCAACTTTTAAGAAAAGACATTCATTTTTTTCCCTGCCCTAACCTATTTTGGCTTATGTTGAAAACTATTACTATCTCAATGAAAATTTATATAGAGTGTACCTTTTTATTTTTCTTTAGCACATTTAAATAAAGTTTTTGGAAATAAGTATTGTATTACAAGATTTGACTATGAAAAGTTACACAGTAATATATTTTCAAGTACTGACTTTCATGATCAGAGAATATGCTTGATTCCTCAGATTCCTTTTGGAGTAGCTTACTTTATTATTAAGCCACTTATTCTGATTCTAAATTCATAAAAGCACACACTGTCTCTCAACATATGTCTGCTGGTGAGTTCAACATATTTGTCAAATTCAATTTCTGTCCTCCTAGCTCACAGATAATGAAGACAAATGGGTTTTAAATGCTAAACTTGTCACTGCTTGGGAAAGACATTTAAAAATCTCTCACCCATTACCTACCTTGCATATTTAAAACATATAGAAATGTATTGATTAATTTTGTGAAAGAAAACAAAGGCTTGCTTTTACTATAAACAAATTGGTCTCCTTTTTACATATTGAAATCAACTAAAGTGAAATTGCAGGACAATAGTTTAACTTGTTTCTAAGGTAGTCATTTTCAAAGGAAACAAACAATAAATAGGCATGCATCATGTTTACATACTGATTTTAGGGAAAATTTCAGTTACATAGCAGATGTGTTTTTCTTTCTAATTTGTTTCAAGACCAGGTGCCACCCTGCACTCTTGGAGGGGAGCTGAGGGAAGCTGTGGAAGGAGGCTTATAAGACTGAGTGCGCCTGGGGGATTCAGCAAGACCATGTAAAAAGTGAAAAGAAATGAAAACAGTTGAGGATATAGCTCTATGGTGAAGCATCCCTTGATTTTTTCATAGTTCCTGAAAAAAGTCATGTTTATAAAGATATCAATTATAGATTACATTGCCTTCATAAAGATATCAAAAATAAGAATGTCTAATACATAGGTTTTTAATATCATTACTCTTATCCCATGAATATTCATATGCATATCTACAAGGTATCTCAGGATAATTTTTATTAGCTGCCAACCTGAACTAGCACTCCTCTTCAAAAATCTACCTCATTCATCTTTCTCATCTCTGTTACTTCCTACCTTTCTAGTAAGTGATGCCTGATCCACAGCAACAGGCTAAGTTATAAATCAATTCCCTAATTTATGGGCTTGACTGGTGTCCCCTCACCCCACCACCAATTCATATGCTGAAGCCGTAACACACAGTACATCCAGATGTAACTGTGTTTATTGTAGGACATGTGCTTGCCAGGCAGATGCTGTGCCACTGAGCTACAATCCTGGTCGTAGAACTGTGTTTAGAAAGAGGATCTTCAAAGAAGTGATTACCTGCACACCTGTAGTGTCTGCACTCTGAGAGACTGAGGTATGGAGTCCCAAGTTCTGACTCAGTGTTAGAATTTAATGAACTTACCTCAAAAAAAAAGAAAAGAAAAAAATATATATATATATCTGGAATAAAACCAAGAAGCAGAATTCTATTCCCAGTTACACACACACACACACACACACACACACACACACACACACTCACATAATGCAGTAATAGGTCATGAGACTGAGGTTCTAATCCACAAAGACAATGCTTGTGTGAGAGGAGAAGCACAAGATTTATGCACCCAGAAGAAAAAAAAGCCATGTGAAGGGGCCATGAGAGCTGCTGCTAGGCAAGTGCAGAGCCTCTCAGAAATCTGTTCCTCCAGTGTGTGATACTTGTTCCCCAGAATGTGAGCATTGCTGTCAGGCCTCTCAGCCTGCAGAACTCAATTATAGCAACCTTCTCCGAATAACACACCGATCAACCTTGATTTGGAAGTAAAGCTTCTGTAATGTTTTTCTACCTTCTCTCCTTTTCACGGTTACAACATTTGGCTTACACTGTGATTATAAAGACTGTCCCAGA
Source organism: Octomys mimax (assembly GCA_002564305.1). Taxonomy (NCBI): domain Eukaryota; kingdom Metazoa; phylum Chordata; class Mammalia; order Rodentia; family Octodontidae; genus Octomys; species Octomys mimax. Next base: position 1,023 of record NDGM011191384.1, on the reverse strand, counting down.
CTTGATCATTATCCAAAATGTGCTACCAGTTACAGTTATTATCATCAACCACTAACTCTAATAACAGGAAAAGAGTATTTTTTAAGTTCCATTTCTTTATTCACATGTACATTTCTCCTGTAATTAACTCTGGTTCAGAACCAAAAAGTCTGTGCGTTGCATCAATTCAGATACAAACCTCATGAAGAACCCCTTTGGGCAAGACAGTGCTAGAGTTAGCAAAATTCAGCAGTTTAGAAACGCTGAAGGGAATGAAAGGAGAACTATATCAAATAGGATGGCATTTGAGTCGATTTAAAGCAATGGTGATTAAGGGCTTATCAGGGAAAAGCATGAAGAAAGGACAATCTGACACAGGGGAAAATATGGAGGTATTTTATGATTTTTTAGTTCTTCTCCTGGTTAGAGTCTAGCTTAATTACCCTCTACTCATAGAAAGATCTTTTAGGTGTAGGATTTTTATCTAATTTTCAAAATATAATCTTTCTTTCTTTCCTTCTTTCTTTCTCTGTGTAACTTTATGGAATTGGCCCCTTTCCTCTAAATGAGTTTCTTTTGTATTTCATCTCAAGTTCTACTTATGATATTAATATGGACTCAAATAAGATTCTTAGAAGGACCAGAGGGAATCATTATTTATTATTTTCTAATTCAACAATTTTATTGGCTATTCATAACCAATTACTAGGTTTACTCAATTATAAGAACAATTTTAAATGCTTAAGTAAATTATGTGTCACTTGGAAAGAGACTAATAAAAAAGCTTTAAAATGGAAAAATTAGCTGGCAGATTATATAATATGAACTAATCTATATTTTCATCTTTAATAGACCTCATGCATGCTATTTTCTTCTAGATGCTTTGGAAGTAAACTAATCGAATTTTTAAAAATTAGATAAATTATTTTTCTGTCTCTGACCTCTGAAACTCCATCGTATTCTTGCCATTTTCCTTTGCTCTGTCAATCCTGCTAGAAAATTTGGGGTCACCTCTGATTTGTTTTTCATATTTTCTATTTTTTT
>NDGM011191381.1:0-18811 GCA_002564305.1 Octomys mimax | reverse complement strand
AATGACTACTACAAAGACAACAATATGCAATGTATTCATTGTTGTAACTCTCCTACCAACCTGCTTTGAAGCTGTCACATTGCAATTTTTTCTCAATAAAATTAATAAAAAAGAATTACATTTTAACAATCCATAGATATAATTAGAAATAGTATATATGTACATATACATTGTATTTTTTTAAAAGTCAGGTTCTTTTAAAAAGAAATTTCTTCAATTGTGTACTTTCATAAATGGATAAAAAATGATACCAAGAAGATAACTTTTTAGCTAATCCACTATTTTAGCTGATAAACAGCTGTACCTGGATTCAAACTGTTAGCATGGTGCACACAATAATTGTATACATATGTCCCATACTCACCATGGTTATTAATTTCATTTTGTGTGCTGGAAGTTGGTTCCTGCAGCTTAGTAGTTTCAGAAGTTCTGCGGTTTCCATTGGTGTTCCAGGTCAGTCCTCGCTTTCTCCCGCCCCTGGTGCCTCCCTGTTGAACAGCATCTGAGTGGCTGGGTCATGCGCTCAAGCCCATGCCCAAGCCCACATCCTGGGGTCCAGGCAGGGTTCGGGGCTCTCTCTCATGGCTTCTTCACTGGATATCCGGTGCCAAATCAGTGCCACGTAAGCGCAATTTTGGGAGTTTTCTTTCTTTTAGGAGTTACATCTGCATCTGAACCCAGACTGCACTGACACTATGCTCTGTAGGAAAAGCTTATTTCCTCCTGATCTAAAGCTTCCCAGCATAAGACCAGGCCCCTGAGCTGGGAGTAAAGGTTGCTTTTGCATTAAATTATTTGATGTTCAAGAGTCTTAAGGCCCTTGCTTATCACCCTTTGCAGGGCGGCTGTCATGGAAGACTCCATCCCTGGATGGGGACACAGGTGGGCAGCAGGCAGAAGGACTGCATCTCTCATTCTCCCCATCTTCTCATGGGAGCCTAGGGTTGAACCTTAAGGCCTTCACCCTGAGCTACATCCTTAGTAGAGTCTTGAAGATTCTCATAGGGACTCGCAACCAGTGTTTCTCACACACAGCTCAGCGTGGGGTTCTTACCTCTTCTGTGAGACTCTAACTCAGAAGTTGATCTGACAGGGTCAGACCTCAGGGGTTGGGACAGATATGTGCACAGAGGCAGCTGTGCCTGAGGCCTGGCCACTCGCCTCCAGGCCAAGTAGGGGACCCAGGACTGGGAACTCCTGTGTAAAGTGGTCTGTTAGAACTAACCATCCGAACAGCTTGCTTGAGTTCCTCCCAAGCCATTGCTGTCAAAATGAAGATTCACAAAGATGTACACTGTGTAAAGCATCATAAGGATTCTCAAATAAGCAATCCAATTGCTCTGGGAGGCTGAAGCAGTAGGACCTCAAGTTTGATCACAGCCTGCTCAATTTAGTGAGAATCAGTCTGAGAAAAGGATTGTTTGAGGATGCTACTCAGTGGGAAGGTCCTGGGGTTTCATCCCTAGTGAGAAAGAGAGAGAGAGAGAGAGAGAGAGAGAGAGAGAACGAGAACAGAGAAAGGGAGAGAGACAGAGAAAGAGAGAGGCAGAGAGACAGAGAAACAGACAAAGAGAAAAAGGGAGAGAGAGGCAAAGGTAGAGGGAGAACATAATTACTTTTGGAGACGCAGTGTCCTCCTTGCTGTCTGGGGTGTATGGCAGTTACTGATTAGCACACTTTAGACTCGATCTCTGTCCAAGATGTTTGGTAGCAAGTAATTCACTGTACTCTCAACATGGTTGAAGTTATCATTTAGCTTTTTTACTTTGAAAAACATCCAACCTCCAGAGACACTGGCTTAGTGATCTGTTTTCTGCCACCCCCACACAAGGAATTTCCTGCCTCCCTCTGCAAGCTCTCAGCCGGCTTCTGAGATCCCCTGCCTCCCTCGAGGCTCACACTGCGGGAGAAGAAGGGCTGTTACGGCCAGAACACCCTGTCTTCTTCCACTTTCTGATAGCTGAGCTTATCAGGTCTCTTGCTCCTGAAAAATGGAGAGATGTGCCTTTGCGAGACGAAGGAGGGTGGCAAGGAAAATATCGCCTCATTCCTAGACACCGGGTAGGATTTGGGAGCAGTGGAATCACGTGCCTGCTTTCGGAGGTGACAGCTCTTTTGGGAGAATGGTGGGAACAGCATGAACTGACAGCGAGCCAGGAGGGGTTTGGGCTCGTGGGCGGTCAGGATTGGTCACCCTCATAGGAAGGATGGGTGAGCTCGAAGCGCCGGAAGAGAAGCAGCACAGGAAAGGAAGCGCTCTGCCCTGCTCTCCCTGGCCCTAAGCAGGACACAGGTCAGTGAAGGTAGGCGGCTTCCTCTCCCCATTCCACCAGCAGCAACAAAGCTTAAGTGAGAAGACAACCTCAGGCCCGACGTGTAACAGCACCAAAGGAGACCGCAGTACCAGGCTTCAGTAACTACTGCTGTCTGCTGCGTATGTGCCTTTCCACAAGTTGCTGCCCAGAAAGCCCCAAAGTCTCTTCGCTTTTGTCTTGTCTAGGAAGTCACTGAGCTTTTAAAGATGCTATATATAAGCTGGTACTCAAAGCTACATCTCTGAGAGCCACTCGTCCTCTGAGTGTTGGAGGGACTGTGTGACACGTACATATTAATTATTTTCTTTTCTCTTGTAAGTCTGTCTTTTGTTAGATCTTCTCCAGCTAAAACCTGTGAGGGCTGAAAAACAAGTACAGCTCCTTTTCTGCATCCTAAGGCCTTGGAAGAACTGTGAAGCTAGGAGTCAAGGGACACGAGTCAGTGAGAAAGGGGTGCTTCCCTGCTACTGGACCTTGGGTCCAGGATTGCCTTCCATTTTTGTTTGGAATAGAAGCCTTGCAAGCTTGGTATGACCCCAGGTTTGAGGGTCAGCGTGGCCAGTAATAGAACTCAAGATCAAACTTCTGACCCAGAACTGAGTTAAGTGATTATAGGATAACCTTTCTTGCACACCTAAAGTACCTTCCACATGGCGGTGTGGAATAAAGCACTGAATGTCGCTCTCTGTTCACTCTGCTCAGGGAGTTTGAAGGGTTTGCTCAAGGTCGCAAAGCACAGCAAGGCTGAGCTGGATCCAAAGCCTGGCCTGTCCATTCTCAAGCCCGTGCTCTCCCCACTTTACACTGATGTCGGATTAGCTGAGTTTTTGGACAGACAGCAGGACGGCAGGGTGAGGAGGTCCTCAGGCTCAAAGAGCTTGGTGTGCTGGGAAGCAACGGGAGCTTGCTCCACCCAGACCGTGGTTTCCTAGAAGATATTTAACAAATGCTTCCTACAAAGCACTAGGACACAGTTCCATCCCTGGAGGCTCATGTCCGCGGGCTCAGGACAGAGCTGAGTGCAGGACCTGCCAGCAGGGCCACCAGCAGATTATTCATATTCTGAGTTTGCTTATTTATCAAGCTGTGGTATGGACGATCCTTTGCAATGGACCACCCTAAGAAGAAGAAATTTTGGGATGAAATGCCCTCCAACTGTGGAAGTGTACTGTGAGCACCACGGAAATGACTCAAAGAAACACAGCATTTTTTTTTTAACAAAGTGTTGAATACCCAGTTTCTGAAACTTCATGATGACAAAGGAAGAGTTAGGTGTGAGAGACTGAAAGAAAAAAGATGCCGATCACCAGAAAGTGTGTCCCTAGAAACTCAGGCATGAAGCGCAGGGAGTGCTAAGCCTCACTCCATTCAGTGCTTAATGTTTTTGACCCCGTGCAATGGAGAATATCTAAGAATCCACATGCCTGATCCTGTGAACAACCTGTCACCATTGGCGGTGCTGTGATCTCCACGGTATGGGAAGGAAACAGATCTGAGAAAAGCACAAGACCTGCCCCAGCCAGGAGAGCTCCGGAGCAACAAGCCTGGACGGCTGTCCACACGGTCCAGCTGCAAGGTCCACATTCATGCCGTGGCTGTGGCTCCCAGCAAGCACGCGTCACTGCCCAGTGCTCTCCGTCCACAATGCTCTCCCCAGGTGGCCGCCTGTGCTGCTCCCTGTGCCCCAGCTGCTGGACAGGCCCTGCGAGTGCACTGTGCAGACCTGGCCAGCAGAAGGGCTTCTCCTGCCTTGTGTTATAGAGACAGATTCTGGGAAAAGGAGAAAGAGCTGATCCAGGCCTGGGACTTGAGAGAAGCAGCAGCTCCATGGCTTAGGAGGCAACTGAGTCGCAGGCGTCAACTAGGGAACGGAGGGGACCAAAGATGCTCACGAAGAGGATGAAGAGTGGATATGCTGGGCCAGGCAGCAAGGGATAAGAGTGACACGTTTTCAGGATGGCCTAACTCAAGGACTTTGAAAATAAAAGAAAATGTTCATTCTGCACTTGCAGCTGCTGGGCATGACCTGAGGATATTAAGGAGAGAAGAGCTGACAGCTGATCCAAAAGAAATAAACAGTTCCTATCCAGTTTTTGAAAATGACAGAAGAATCAGGGCGTGGGGGCTTGGATATAAAGGAAGAAAAGACAGGACCCAAAGAAAAGAGGACACCAGCCAACCGTTCGAATGGCAAAAGCGACGCTTACAGCAGAAGGCGCGTGTGAGGTCTCATGCCCAGTACACACACCCTAAGAAAGAGTAGCGAGAATTATGCCGGCTGTGGAGGTGCCGTCTTTAAATGAAGGCGCGCGCTGTGAACTGAGCGAAGAGGCTGCACCCAAGTTGACAGTGGAGTTGACTTTTCTCCAAGTTATTATTTATACTATTTTCACAATTCATGACCAAACTTGAGATCCTGTGAAATATTAAAACAAAATTAAATCCATTTAGAAAAATATTCTGTAAGGTGCCTACACTTTTAAAGTCTTTACTATAAAAAAAATTACACATCGCACTAATAATCCTGACTCCTAACTGAACACTGTCGAGGACAACACTGAGCCACCTGAGGAAGGCTTTTCTAAATAAGAAAATACCACTAACTTTCCTCAACATAAACATTCTACTTTTATTTTATCCAGTTTCAAAAGCTAACATGAATTATTTAAAAACACCAACTTTAAAGTTCCCTGAGCCCAGTATTTTGATCTCAGACATGATAAGCATAGGTATTGTTGTGCTGACAATAATGAAGATGAGGATGGGCTCTAACTGTAGTTGGGGACAATCAATGAGTACAAAATACATGGGAAGATCACTATTACTGTTCTTCTATTCTTTACTGAATTATGTTCTGAATTTTAAGTAAGGTGTGTGTGTGTGTGTGTGTGTGTGTGTGTGTGTGTGTTGATTTGCTCTTATACCCATTGCTCTTTGGTGAAGTTTAGGAAAAAATGTTCATCCTATTTATCACAAACCCATTAAATGTAAAGTTGAAAATATCAGAACTTTTATGAAATAGAGAAAATAGAATTAAAAATTAATGAAAAGAAAAAAAAAAGTTGAAGCAAAGTGTTGGCCAATTATCCAAGGTAAATTTCCTTCTTTATGACGGTGAGAATTAACAACAAAAGCCACAATGTCAGCTCATGAAAACTGTTTGGAGTAGAGAAGCACATAAGGCCGGCCAAGCCAGGCCTAGGACCCCGCACAGCTTGTAGGAAGGGGAAGAAGCCCACCCCAGGAAGTCTCGATTCATGGAGTCAAGTTTCAATCTTGAGAGGGACAGCTGAGAAATAAGTTGTTGTCCATTTGGATGAAAACAGTTGCTGTATTTTTTTTCTATAAAGGTTTATGTTTCATTATTTGTTCCGAAGTCAAAGAATTAACACTGGCATGCAGAGAAGAGGAAGGGAAACATGCTGGTGATGATATTGCCCTGGAGTATCCAGGGGGCTTCATTTGCCAGGAGGCTGCAGAGGACTCCAATTTCTTTCAGTGGTTTGCTTTTGCCTGATGAACAGGCTCAGAGCTAGAATTCTGGGCCATCCAGGAGTTGGAGGAATGAGTAGTTTGCATCACATCAGTTTAACAAAATTTGCAGTGCTCATCCATGCGCGTAGAAAGAAAGGTGTTTTTGGAGAGCTGCGTATGTGGTTTTCAGTGGATCGTTCAGGCAGCCCACATTCATCAGTGGCACTGTGTAGCAGTCACTTTGAAGACGCTGGGTAGTGCATATGCAAATGCTAAGGTACCACCTACCTGTGGCTCACTTTCTCTTGTAGAGGGACAAGAAACAGACCTAAACATGGGAAGCACATCCAGGAGCAAATAGAACAGGAAGTGGGGTGCATTGCTTAAGAGCACAGGGCCAGCTCTTCGGCAGGACTCAGAAGGCCAATCTCAGACCCCTCTGGTTTCCTGCCAGTGGGTGGGCTGCAGAAGGGAGGGGAGGGGTTTGGCCATTTTCTCTTGTTTTTGTTGAACAAACCAGATGTTTTACCCCTGGAACACCCTAAAGGATTTGACAACATTTCAACATCACAGTCAGAGAAAAATGAACTTGAGGTTGAATCATATAGGACCACAGGCCAGAGTGACTCAGGAGAGGGCAGAAGGGCTGGATCACCAAAGGGAAGAGAAAATGCAGCTCAGGAGACCCTGTGGAGAAGGTGAACAGGGCCAAGGAGAAAAGAAAAGGCAGCACATGCAGACCCCGAGCCCCAGCCTCCTGATGGCTGGAGGGGGCTTCCCGTAGAAGCCAACTGTGCCAGATTAGGGTGCACCTCTGGGGGTGGGGGGGGTTTGGGTCAAACATAGTAAGAGCATCAGGTGCTGGCCTATGATGTGTGTGCAGCTGACGATCAGCCACAGAAAACGTATGATTGCTGTGTGTGTCGGTCTCCAGCAAGAATATTTGAGGTTTTTGAAAAAGATGGATATTTCCCTAGGGACCCAATTTCAATTCCTTTTGATTAGGAGTCATTAGCAGGGAGGTTGTATTAAATTGCACTACAGATACAGAGCATTCCTGTGCAGGGGGAGGGGGGAACGCCTCAGCGAGCTCATGTATTGGTGGAAGCATGTAAGTACACAGCCAGTGAGCCAGACCTCAGCCCCACACAGGCTCCAGGCGGCATGCTCCTGGGCCGTGTGCGGCGTCTTCCCACTGCAGGAGCAAAATGCCCAGCAGCTACAGCTTAGAGGAGAGGCTTATTGCACTATAGCTTGGGAGTTTCAGGTCCTGCTGGGGCTGCTATCTTTAAGGAGGAAATGGCAAGGTGGAGATGCAAGAGAGAGGAACTGTGCTCTCCTCACGGTGGCCAGGAAGCAGGACAGAAGGGCACAGGAGCTGGAAAAGCCTTGCCCCAGTGCCATTGGTGCTCAACAGGAGCGCCATGGAGCAGTACACTCAGCTGTGCACTCAGCAGGGAATCAAGCCCTGAGGAACCCTGGCTCCCAGGATCTATCCCTGCCCAGAGCCCCACCTCTGACACAGGAGACTGCGGGGGCAGGAGTTCCAGGTCTAAACCCTAGCACTGCACAGAGGTGATTGGCAGAAGCCTCCAAGACAAGGGCCCGTGTGGGCCTGCAGCTGGCCAAGCTGCCACTTACGCACCTCTGGGGGGCCATGAACACAGTAATGCTGCACTCTACAGAGCAGGGGCAAGTGGCCAGCTGGCTGAAGGACCCTGCTGCAGCTTCTTCTGAGCCAGACTGAGGCTTCAGAAGGCCTTGTTTTAATACCCCAACAGTACGTGAAATTAAATCTATGTGACCTAATAAAAGGGATGTTATTTTCAGCTAGAGCAATGCTTTCCTCCGGTTAGCTCACTCCAGATATTACAGAGAGAAACACACTGGCAATAAGGAAGTAGCTTGCAAAACTCTTCAGGTATTATTCAGTTGGAATTATCCGTTAATTCTAGGGAGAGTAATTATCTCATGCTATAGCTAAGGAATGGCTATTTTGATAAATATAGTGCCATGGTTAAAGTTGCCCATAGTAGCATGCATTTAGGCTTACAGAATATGGCATGAATATTTGAATTGAAGAAGGAACATGAGCGCTACAATAATTAGATTTTTTTCCTCAATACTGGGGAAAACTCCAGGACCTCTAACATGCTAGACGAACCCTTTGCCAACGTGAAACACTCCGGTTTTGTTTGGCTTTGTCTTGTTTCCGTGTTAGGGTCCCACTAGGTTGCCCGGACTGGCCTCGCAGTTGGCAGTTCTGCCTCAGGCTCGCAGACAGCTGAATGCGTAAGTGCACAGCACTGTGCCTAGATAGACGTTAATGGCCAGAATGTGCTTCAGGGCCTTGTACACATTAAGGTGAGCATTATGAAAAGCAATTGTAAATTTTACAAGAGGAAATTGAAATTCATTTGTAGTGACTTAAGTCCTGTCTCTAAAATTGCTTTTTGGGGCCGAATAAATGAAACTATTCTTGTAAACAAAGGAAAAAGTACCTGAATACAAAAATGATGTGTTGTTAAAGCTGTCGGTCTCTTTGGTTTTCATTTAGACAGTATTTCTTATTCTAAATTTGTTATTGCAAGTAGTGCAGAAGAATTCCAGCCCTCCACAGGCAAATTACATTTCCTCATTCAATGTATTTTCACTGTGAAGGTCAGCAGTAATACTTTAAAGAGAAGAGAACAGTAGAAGCCACCAATGGAAATGATGGGGGAATTTGAAGTATACCTGGAAAATAGAGATTGTGAGATGTCTTTTGACCTTAATCTGAAAACTGGAGAACACTTCATACTATAGAATTGTTAGTAACCACAGTAGCTCACGTTTATCAAAGAGTTGCATGGATTTTAGGACCCAGATGAGCTTTTTTATCCAACTCCCATGAATATATGCTATCTATTCCATCAGTGACTAATTTAGCAAACCCTGACTATATGCAAGGCTCAGAGAAGGCCTGTCTTTGTCATTCTGTGGTGCAGTTTTTCACTATGTACAACTGTACCTGGCATTATTCTCAAGATGCTAGAAGGGTCTCCAGCCCCAGGAGCAACCAAGATGCCCCCTCACATATTTTAAACACATGGGCAAGTAATGCAGGGCCACTGGGGAGGGCCTGGCTACAGGAGGTGGGAGACGCAGGCTCAGCTTGGGGCAGTGGGTTCCTCCCAGGACACCTCTCCCATCTCTCCCATCACAACAGACTGGAGCAGTGGCACCAGGGCAGCTCTGGAAAGATGGTCTCCACAGGAGCTCAGCTCGGCTGACGGCTCCAGCTCCCGGAGTACTGGTGGCAGTTGCAAGTAAAGACATGACATCAACGCTACTCTAAAGCAATGCACTATGCTGACAAAGTCTGGGCTATTCCACTTCACCAGAATTTACAGAATTAGAATTTTTGAAAAAATTCTCAAAGGAGAAGCCTGAATTATAGTTCACTTACCCACATTAAAATGAGCTATACATAAAAAAAAAAAACCAAGGAGCTATGAATCCCAGAGTCTTCCTAGTGCTCCAGGGAGGAACAGCACTTACCTACCTCAGATCTACTTCTGAGGGTGATTTATGTAGTTGTAGCCATTTTCCTAATGTTTGCTTAACATTAATGCCTACTATAAGCTAACTTTGTGATTCCTTCTAGAATTCTTTCTGTTTATTTTAGTTATCTACAAAAGAGCCAATTAATTAGCATTACTTACAAGCCCCTGATGAGCCACCATTTCGAATATCAAATTCAGAGGTCGTTGTTACGTGTGTGAATGATTCTTAGTAGGTCCGTGGCTCACAATGAAAGTGCACCTGGGCCTGCTCTCTTAATAGGGCTCTGTGTATAATCTGCAAGTCTCCCCCGGGGGTGGGGCGATGTCCTCTCCAAAGCGCTGTAGCTTGCTGTCTCCTAGTGCATCCATCAACCTGACCCAGCTCATACAGTGCACTTGACCCCTCTGCCACACCTCCAGCAGGGGTCCACCAACATATCCGTCCTCGGCAGGGCAGACTTAGTTGAGCAGGGAGTGGGGACTGTCAAAAGCATCCAGAACAATCCGTGGTAAAGCCAGAAAATGGATCACTCTCCCCTTTCAGAGAAAAAAGCCAACATCTTACAAAAATGCTCTGGGCTGATGAGGAGTGGTGCAGCCTGTCAGTTTCTCCTCCTCATCTCCTATGCAAGATAGGATGTCTCCATGTTGGCAGCGCTTCTGCTAGATTCTGCTAGAGATTGTTTAGGCAGCAAGCACTGAAGATACCGAATCATCACCACACGGCTCACGGTGGCGAACCTGTGGTGGCACGTGTGCCAAAGCTGGCTGTTATTGCTGAAAACACTAAAGGCTTGCCATCACTGTTACAGCTAGTACTAGTTATACTACACCTATTACTAGTTATGTGACAGCTAGTAGTAGTTATGATGCTAGAGTCCCTGCTATGAGCACACAACGCACTTCGCCCCTCTGCCACACCTTCAGGAGGGTGCCCCCAACATGTCCATTGTCAGATGAGGAAGCCTAGCCCCAAGAGTTCAGCCTGGGGGCCGGGGATGTAGCTCAGAGGCACAGTACCTGCCTGGCAAGTGCAAGGTCCTAAGATCGATTCCTGGTCCAAAAAACATTTAAACAAAACAAAGAGTTCCAGTTACAGCTCAGAAGGCAACTAGAAAGTAGTGGGCTTAAGGGTTCTGGGATTGTTCAGTACCCTCACCAGACCAGGGTCAGCTGCCTCAAGGGCCCAAGTTTAAGTTCAAAGTAATTCATTGTCAGAATTACAAGAGAGAATATTTTCTGTACAAATTTTAATAACTAGAAAGGAAAATAAGTGTAAGTCAACTGAAAAACATTTCATATAAATGAAGTCATATGGCACGTGGCTTGTTTAACAAATTTTATGTTTGTGATACGTAATGACTACGGTCCCCCATGGGGAGTGGGTGGCACCCCTCGCCTTACCCTTTGCTCCTTCCTTTCACTTTCCTTCCCCATATTTTCCTATCATCTATATTTTACTAACTCTTTAAATTGCTTACGTAGTACTTTGGGCTCCTTATTTAAGAGGATGTGCTATTTAGCCTTCTGGGCCTTATTTATTTCACTTGGCGGTATGGACTCCAGGGGCCTCCAACGCTCCACTGATGAGCAAGTTTATCTTTCTTATGGTGGCGTTGTGCTCCGCTGTGCACCGCTTCCTTCATCCATCCAGCTGTTGCTAGATACAGATGTTGTTTCCAAGATCTAGCTATTATAAATCATGCTGCTGCAAACATGGACACAGAAGCCGTGTCTTGTCTGAATTCGTTCATTATCATATTCTTTTTATGCCAAATATATATTTTTAAAATGTAAATTTTATTACTATTCCTTTTAATATATATTTTAAAATTATTTTGCTAGTGGTTGCCCTAAAATCATCAAATTAATTTATGATAACCTAATTTGCATTAATTTCACCTTAATTTGAGTAGTATACACAGATTTTTAGCTCTACTGACACCCTCTTTCATGTTATTTTCCATAAATTATGTCTTTTATATTCTGTAAATATAGTGACTGCCTCATAACAAGATACAAGACAGCAAAGAGCAAAAGAATATTTGAAGAAATGATGGGTGAAAAGTTCCTAAATTTAATAAAAGACAATATGTCTACATTTCCCAGAAGCTCAATGATCTCTAAGTCAAATAAACTCCTAGGCTCACATAGAGACACATGATAGTCCAAGATCCAAAAGTGCAATGACACATTAAATGCCCTGAAAGAAAAAGACTGTTAACCGAGAATCTACACCTACCACAACTTTCTTTCAGAAAAGTGGCGAATTCTAAAGGGCTGGCGAGATAGCTCAGTGGACTAAGCACCTGCACAGGCAAGTGCAGGGACTGTGGTTCAATCGCCAGCACCACAGTGCCGGCCACACCTGAGGGGTTGGAGGGGAGCACTGAGCTGGCAACCAAGTCCGGGTGTGGTGGTGCACATCTATAATCCCAGTGCTTGGGAGGCTGAAAACTATGAGCCAAGCTGCATAGCGAGACCCTGAACCAAATACATAAAAAAAAGACAAGAGGAGACTTCTAGGCATCTGCTGACGAATGGTGAGCGAGTCCAGCCATGGGAGAGCTTATCTATAAGAAATACCGAAGAAGTTCTTCAGGATGCAAAAGAAGGACACTAGGAGGGAAGCCACACAAGGAAACAAACAACAAGAGTAAGTTTAGTTGCTCATGTATGTGTGACATTCTATGTGTATTTTTTGTAACTATTTTTTTCCTGACTTAAGACACATCTGCAAAAAGCAATAACTGTAAAGCAGATGGATGTAGAACCTGCAGGAGAGAAGTCTCCAACTGTTCTCAGGCCACTTCTCATGCTGCTCTTTCCTGAGGCACAGATGCCACCAACTCTCTGGGGACAAAGGCACAGCCTTGCCTTGTCTCCTTTTTCACAAGCACTCTTCTAGTGCTACTATTACACACACACACACACACACACACACACACACACACACACCTCATATGTACAAATTCAAACTATGTCCCTCTTTCAAGGGATAAGATCTTCCCAGGTTCCAGAGCAACGGGCATAGACACACAGGCTCAGGCCCTAAGGAAGGAAGCCCTGTCTGGAGCGCATCCCAACTCCTTTGTCATACAAAGAGAAAATTATCCACTCATCAGCTGGCAACCAGGGAAAACAAATTTCCAAAATCAAGGCTTCTCTGCCTTCTTTGTACTATTGGACCCTTCTCAGGCTCCACGCCCGCTTTGTATACTCTGGCACGAAAGCTTCTTTCATTCCTGGTAGGCTTATCACCTCCCTGACCAGTACAATATTTCGTTGCCTCTTCAAGTGAGCATTTCTCTTCATTCTAGTTTTAGTTTATTCCCACAATTTTGATGTCACAGTTTTTAGCTTTTCCAGGATTTATTGAGTATATTGGGGTTCTTCTCTACAGAGCACCACTAGAGTGCATCTTAGATTATCTTTCAGGTCACAGTATTCAAGAGAGAGAACATTGAATGATGTATTCTTTCTTAGGAGATCTTCAGTGTCTAAGTGCTTTCAAAAGAAATTCTGCCATAAAAGAAACATTGGAGACAATCAGGAATTCAAAGCCATAACCTCAGGATATTGAAAACTGGTTCCATCTTCTGTTTCCTCATCTCAAACTGAGGGGTGGCAATCGTGGTCTGTAAAGTGGATAACGTGGTGTTTGCAAAAGCAAAACATGTCAGAAGAAACTGAAGGCAGACAGCGTGGTAGTCAGAAGACTACTTGGCAAAAGTTCTGAGTGAGAATCATAAGGAAGGGGTGGGTCCAAAGAACCGAACGCTGACTCCTGGTCTGGGCTCTTCAGGGATGGGAAGACATCATTCCCCGATCCCCCCTCTGTGGGCACAGTGGCTCTCAGCACAGCTGAACAGCTGCAGGTGTGTCCAAACCTCGCTTGCAGATGTGCACTCAGGCAGCACTGCAGCATGGAGAGGTTGAGATCCAGATCGGGCCCAGCATCCCCCAGAAGTCCCAACCCAGCAAGCTACCAGGCTCCTGGACCACAGGGACCTGGAACAAGGGAGGCTGTGCTCCTCAGGCCGTGTCCCTCATCTCTGAGCGTGGCGTCTGCGGGTGTGGGGCAGCCACAAGGGAGCAAGGCCAGTCACCTCGAGGCACACACTGAAGACAAAGGCTATAACACATTTGACTTCAAATTCTGTCCTCCAAATGGGGTGCATTTATGGTTAAGAAATTGATATCTGATGAAGCATAGGATAATTAATATTAAAAAGTGGATCATTTGCAAATGGAAAAAAGATTTAGAGTTGGCGCAAGGCGGCAGGAAGCAAGGGAAAGGGGCAGTAGAAAGAATGAAGATACATCAGGTTTAGGTGCCAGCTCCTCATGGTGAAGGTAGCATTGCCTACTGCAAACATGTCCTAATGAAAATAAAAGAGGGGCTGAGGAGGTGGCTCAGTAGAATAAGCGCTGCCCTGGCAAGCACAAGGGCCTGAGTTCAGTCCCTGGTTCTGCAAGAAAAGAAAAGAAAGAAAGAAAAGAAAAGAAAAAAGAATCATAACATGTTATGAAACAGCTTTCTATTTTGGTTTAAAATACGATAAGGGTACATTTTATATCAATAAATATAAACCTACAAAGCTGTACAAAACTGCACCGTAAAGGATTACCTCGGACTTATGTGACTAATCCTCTACTGATAGCTAGGGAGATTCTTTTAATACTTTCGGTATAAAATAAGAATTATTTTCGATGGTACATCTCTGAACCCTTGTAAACATCCCCCAAAGGTAACAATCTGTACTCTAAACATTGTTCTGAGTTTAAGTTTCCAGCCATAGTCGATGACAATTTCTATTGCCACTTTCAATAAGTGCGACTTTTCTACTGCACAAAGCTCGAGCTACCGACGGGGAGTGCTGCTGGTAGAGCACAAGCATTCACGCGCGAACTCGTCCAAGGACACATCTCCAGAGGAGTTCAGAGCAGACCGACAGCTGACTGGAAATGGGCCGGCGGAACTGGGTGAGGAGAACAGCGCCGCCAGAGGAGGCTCGGCCGCTCCGCCGAGGCTAAGTGCGAGAGGAAGCCAGGGCAGTACGCCTCTAGCGCAGGAAAGACATCTGAGAAAAGAAGACCAACAGCAGCAAGTTTCTATCTTACAAAAAAATCCACACTGCCGAAGTTCTTTGTTCCTTTTTTGTTGGTGTGTGTGTGTGTGTGTGTGTGTGTGTGTGTTATGGGAGTTGAACTCAGGACCTCACGGTTGCCAGAAGGACTCTTGCGCTGCGGAGCTGCATCTCCACCCGCCAAATTTCTTCTATTTTAACAAAACATCAATATTGTCCCTCATTCTAAGAGTGAAAGAAAAACTCAGAAAAGCTTAGAATGAGATGATCAGCTAAAGAGCGGGAAAACGAGAAAAGGCCGCCGTGTCTGGCGCAGCCGATGCAGCGTGTCAGCTTGGCTTGACCACCTCTGCCGGCCGCACTGGGCGGTGAGGGACCCAGTCCCAGTACCACATTCCGTCTTAGTTACTCTTCTCTGGTTGCTGGGACAAATACCTGACACTCAAAATGAAGGAAAGAAAGGTTTATTTAACTCACAGTCACTGGAGGTGTCAAAGTTTTAAACAGCCTGAATTATGTAGCATGACCTTGGAGCCTCATTTGCTCAGGAGAGAGGGCGAGCGCCTCCGTCTTCCCCAAGCATCTCTTCCCTGCCCGAGGCCGCCTTCGTCGCAGACACCGCTGCCCTGCACTACAGGGTCTGAAGGAGAGTCTGGGGTGCCGTGGCGTGCAGATGACCCTCTTCACACCTCCCAGAGAGGCTGCTGGCCTGGGGAAGCATGTGCTGCCAGTTTAACGGTTCACGCCTCTGTGGCCCCACTGCTCTACCCTCCAGCTCCTTCCACCTATGATTTATATGAGGCCTTTGGAGGACAACTAGAAACAAACTATAACAATGACAAAAGGTAAATGAGATGATGGATTTTTTATGCATTTAGCATTTAGTGCAGGGTCTTCAGGGTCTCACTATACAGATCAGACTCATAGTGATCCTCCTGTTTTCAGCCTCCCAAGCACTGGGATTACAGGTGTGCACCACTATACCCGGTCTCAATCACTGTCTCAGCACACCCTGGAAGCGGGGCCAGCAAGGAATATGGTGCAGGGGATGGAACCCCAGTCCCTGTGCTTTGCCTAAGCAGGCACTTTAGTCCGCTGAGCTATCTGGCGTGAGTTTTAAATTGGAATTAGACTACCAGGTAGTAACTGACACTCAACTCTCCCTGGGTCTGAGCCTCAAAGCTCTCTGCACTAAGCTCTGTGAGTTGTAGAGCACCTTGGCGCAGAGGGCCTGAGTAGGCAGGAAGCATGGACTCCAAGGGAGGAAGATGAGGCCTTGAAGGTTCACTTGGCCTGGATGATGGTAAGGACTTAAACCCTGGGGCTCTGATAGGAGATGGTGCTGTCCATGAGACCTCTGTGCATAGAATGCTTACATACCCTTCCATCTCAGGTGAATTCAGAGCCATGGTTCAGCAGCTGAAAGCTTGAAAGTTGTGAAATTAAACTTCTCAGTGTAGCAGCTGAGGACCTTGATCTCAGGAAGAAAACAAATCGCAGGAAGCTGAGGGCCTCTGAGGCTCACAGGCTCTCCTGATGGCACAACCACTGTTGGCCTAGGGCTGTGGAAGGCTCAACATCCCCTGATTAGCTTGCAGTTAAGCTAATTTTTGCATGTGAGCATCACCACACTACAGCCCCATCGCTGCCAAAGCCTCTTCTGTCCTTCCATCAAAATCACATACTCTCCTCACTTCTACTGACTGGTAGACATTCCTCTGTGCTGTTTCTGCAATTCTGCCTTTTCCAGAATATTCTACCAGCAGGAATCTCACAAGCATGTATATTTTGTCCCTTACTTCAATGATTCCATACTGGAGCTCTTACAAATGGAGCACAAGCATCTACCTAGAAACGTATGCACATGCACACACCTGTGCTTCCCTGGCTGACTTCCTAGGAGCGGAGCACATGACAAAATACACAGTGAATTCTAATTGCATATGAATTTGCCAAAGTCTTTTCCAGAAGCACCCTACCATTTGGTGCTATTTGGGGGCTACTTTACTTTAGAGATTGTTCTACGTGTTTGTCAGCACATGGTGACTATTTATATTTAATTAAATATTGTATTTAACTTAATGTATGTTTACTCATCTAGTGAGTCGTGGTACTTCCTGTGGTTCACTGTGCATTTCTGTAGTGGCTCGTGGCCTTCTCGTGTGCTTACGCGTCCCCCTTGCACCCTCATGGATCAAGGTCCGTCTCTTCATATATTCTTCCCATTTTAAAATTAAGTGGTTTATCATCCTTATACTGCTGAGCTATAAGCAGTCTTTAATATTTAAGACACAGTAGATACATACTTTGCAAATAATCCCTTTAGGATTTTGGCTTGTGGTTTAATATTTGAACTTTCACAGAGCAAAAGATTTCAGTTTCATTTCTCCCTGTCACTGTCTATCATCTATCTATCTATCTATCTATCTATCTATCTATCTATCTGTCTACCCTCCACATATCTATCTCTCTGTCTTTCTACTGTTGTGCTGGGCAGTTAACAGAAGCCCCTGTGCATGCTACCCACGTGCCATGGCCCTGCCTCCACCCCAGCTCGATTTTCTTCCCTGTTGTCGCCACATTCCTGCCGCTGTGCTGTCAGCCGTGGCCTCCACCTCTGCTGTATCAGGAGCACCCACGTGTTCAGAGAAGCTGAAGCACGCTCTCAGGATAACTCAGTCTTCTAGCTCGACCCGAAACTGGCTGCCTACCTGCGTCACCTGTGGGGACTCACGGATGAACAGCACCTGGCAGCTCAGACGGACCTCTGCCCTGCCTGTCCCTGTGTCCTGTAACCTGACTGTGTTCGGCTGCCCAGGCGTCCTCCCCAGAGAAGGAAAGAACTCTGTCCCAGGCGCTGCTCTGCGTGGGAAATACAGGGTGCACTGTTCATTGCACACATTGTTTTCAAAGGTAGTAGAATAGGCCTGACGATGCTTAAGGACTGAATTGCATTCTAATCACAAGTAAAATTATTATAGCAGGGTAAAATATCAAGTCATTGTTTATCAAAGGGTCCGTAAAGAGTAGGAGGAATCACTGTTACAATAGAATCGATATAATTTGAAGGCCTGAAAAACAAAGTATAACCTGCAGCTATGGGTGCAGATTGAGCTGCGTATAAAAATGTGGTTCATGCTGCAGTGTTTGCAGACCTTTGAAGTTAAGGCGCTGGAAGTTAGGGAAGCGGCCTGACTTCAGAAGATCCTCCATGCTGAGGAAACGCTGTCGAGCGCACTCGGCAGCAAGGGAGCCGTGAGCGCGCCTTCAGACCTCAGGTACTCAGACAGAGTCTGTTTCCTAAATAACAGGATGAAGTAAAATTGAGAGGAAGTGTGGCTTAGCCTTGCTGTGACCCAACTGACCTTACCCTGGAGGTCTGGGGAGACGCGGAGACCAGAGAGCTAAAGCTCACACAAGGCGACTCATCCAAGCTGCAGCACTTGCCATGCGCCCTCTGTGGTGTCCTAAGGGACTCCAGTGGAATTCGCAACAGGATTTTCTTACTGTCTTGAGCAGTAGAGAAATAAAAGCAAAATCTATCAGGTAGGACTGTGGTGTGTTGGACTTCACTTGGGGCGCTGGAGCTGCTGATCCACGGGCACCGGGCTCCCTGTGCTGGGGAGAAGGAGGGCGGCTTTGTCCAGATCCGCGCTTCTGCCTTAGCTTGGCTCCTCTGCGACACACTGTGAGCACCTGCAGAAGGTTCCAGGGGAAATCGCTGGGACACATGCCGAGAAATCCCGTAGGCCGAGGGCAAGAAGCGCAGCTCTGAAAGCTGCAGACAGGCTCGAGCTTGACAGGCTAAATGGCTAACTTCTAGTCACAATGAATTTAGATCTTACATACGTGTGATTATCACACACACACACACACACACACACACACACACACTTTCATTCCAAGCAATTAAATACTGAGTTTAAGCCTACCTTAACCTCTGTTCTTTAAAGAAAATTAAAATTTCTTGTACTTCAAAAGGAGGTAGTTTAGTATGAAGAAACGTGAATGTAATATATATTAAAATGAATGTGGTCATTACTAATATAACTGAAAGAAAAATTTTATTACACACAAATGTATATATACATAAATATTCTTGTATTACTATTACATTATTAAATAAAGATAACTTAAAATAGTCTATGAAACTAATTTAAACAATAATAGAACAGTGCATACATTGGTAATAGGAAATTTAAAACAACACATATTACTGATTGGCAAAAATGTTTTTATAATAGTGCCAATTTGCTTATGTAGGTAATAAAAATAAACTTTTTCTCTGAGAAAAATGACTTAAAACCATATGCCTTGGTTTAAAAATACATCAACATGTTGTAACCGTGTGACATTAGTCACGGATGCTCCTTAGTGCCACTGCATA
>NDGM011191380.1:0-13661 GCA_002564305.1 Octomys mimax | reverse complement strand
ATACCTGCAACACACTACACATACAATCCCCGACCTAGATATTACACACAACACACAACCTCTACCCTACATATATGCATATGTATACTATAAGCACACAACCCTTGCCCTACATACACAATACTCCACACACACATGACCCCCACTCTATAAATAGACACACAGTTCCCACCTTGTACACATGCAGTCCACACATGCACACTTTCTATATGTATACTGTACCCTAAACCTTCCACACTCACTCACACACATCTACACCATCACCCTTAGACACCAGCTCCCAGGAAAACCCAAGTGGCCCTTGCAGCTAAGATTCCTCACCAAGCTCTCTGCCCGGAAGCAGCACCACACCCCCTTTGCCAGGGTCTCCTCCAACTCTAGAGCCTTTCAATACCCTCAGCTGGAGTCCTGAGCCAGTCAGATCTGAGTTCGACTCCCAGCTCTACCATGTGCTGGCTGTGTGATCTTAACAATGTCACCAGCAGCTCTGCAGCTCAGTTACAGAGTCTCGGTGGAGACACTTCTAAACTCCAGACTAATCCAAAGCCACTCTCTAGCCCCTTAGCTACACCCCGAGTCCTGAGCGCATCAGCCCTCGATCACCCCTACTAGGTCCCTTGTGTGGACCTTCAGCACCTCCCAGCATCTCAACAGCTAAAAGGCTATCGTCAGACCCCATGTGGGGTCCCCAGGACCCTGTTCCAGTGCCACAGAAGGAGCTCATCTAGCAGGTCCCTGCCTGTGACAGTCTGGGGTTCAGATAGTGAGTAGGTGGGACACAGCCCGCAAGGTGATCAGCACACAGGTGGGGCGGGGGAGTAGTCCCAAGCCACCCAGAGAAGGATTTGGGGCCATGATGCATGACTGCGACTCAGGAACCAGAACTCTATGCTCTCAAAGGGAAGACTAGAAGACCCCCTCCAGGACAGAACTTGGCTCTTGCAGGGTCTCTCATCCCTTTTGTCCACACCTTCTTCCTGGCCCTTGCTACTCCAAGGGCCCCTCTGACAGGCAGTTCAGCCAGCAGGGACCATAAGCAAATCCACCGCCCCAGTTCCCTGCTGTGTGCTCAGTCCATGGGCCCAAGCGTGAGGCTCGCCCCCTCTCAGACGCTACCACCCACCAATGCAAATATCACAGCGTTGAGGAAAGCAGAGCCTGGCTCACTGTAAGATTCGCCCTTTGCATTGCCAGGAGAGCAGCAGGATGCAGCTGTAGAACCTGATGGCACATCTAAAAAAAGCCAGCAGAGGGGCCTGCAGACTCCCACCTGCCTCCCCACCAACGATCCCAGGGAGTGGTAAGGAGATGCAGTTTTATTTTTTGTCTCCCACCCCAAGGAGATCAATATGTTGTGCAAAAACAACTCCCTCCAGCAAAGCTCTACTTTACACCTACCTCCATCTGGACCATCCCTCTCATGTTCCTTAATTCACTAATAATTCTTCCCAGAAGCACTATGACCAGCTCCACATTCCTGAGTGGCCCACTGCTAGGCAAGGCAGAAGCTCCACAGAAGCTTGGGGTTGACAGGTCAGAGCCACAGGGACACTGGTCAGAACCGGCTTTCATGGGGACAAGACACAGATGGGAAGTTTCAAAATAAGAGTTCAGCTCCTATCCATAGAAACACCCCTAGTTACTGAGCACCTACTATGTGCCAAGCGCCTTGCAAAATGTACCTCATGGAATATTCAGTGTAACATTTACCAAACAGAGAAATCACATGGAAAGATGATGTCATAAAGCCAGGAGAAAAAAAACAGACCAGGGCACAAGGCAACAACAGCAGCCCCTCCTTTGGAAAAAAAAAAAATAGCATTGTTCAAACCAGAATCTCTTCTAGATAATTTTCATAATGTTCAGTTTCTTTATAACATACTCATGTATAAAAATAATGTTTAGTAGGTCTTTAGGTAAAATGATATTAATATTCATTACAGTGCTGGCAATAGCAAGAGGAACATTAGTAACTGGAATTTTTAGGCATTTTAATGATTGGCTGGCATTGTGCTAAAGGCTCCATATATTATTTTAGGGTGTCACTTGCAATGTTCCTAGAGAAATTATGGTTAAGTAGATATGCTAAAAGTTTAGGCAGAATAGCAAAGAGAATAGAGTATGATTTGTAGCTCAGGAAGCAGCAAAGGAAGAAGAGAATTTGAAACTATCCATCCAACATAAGACAAGAAATTCAAAATGGTAAGGAAAAACTCAGACAAGCTTTTGACTATAGTAAACATAAATGTATTAAATTTGCCTACTTTAAGGCAGAGAGCATTAGACTAGATTTTTAAAAATTAAATTCTACAATTTTGAATACATTACTGTATGATTGCATGACACAATTAGTTGGGCATGGTGGAGCACACCTATAATCCCAGCACTCAGGAGGCTGAACAGGAGGATCACTGTGAGTTCAAGGCCAGCCTAGGTTATAAAGACCTTTTCTCAAAAAAGAAGAAAAAAAATATCTAAAACAATATTTTAGCACAAGGTTGACAATAAAGAGGCAGAAAAGACTATTCTAGGCAAATACCATGAAAGAAAACTGATGTAATATATAATTAATATCACTCAGAAGGGCCGGGGAGATGGCTCAGTAGAATAAGCGAGCGCTTGCCTGGCAAACTCAAGGACCTGAGTTCAATCCCCAGTTCTGAAAAAAAAAAAATCACTCAGAAGTAATTTTAGTCCTCAAAACAATTCAAGACAAATTCGAAACATCTATTTTGTGTAAAAGAAGAACACAGGAAACTAAGGAACAGAGAAATCCAATTATTTCCTTGAAATCACACAGGTAGCAGGGGCAGAAGAGGGATCCAAGCTCAGATTTCTGTTACTCCAAGGCCCACACTTACAAGTGGAGCATTTTATTGTTCTAAGTTATGTTACCTTAGGAAATACTTAGGGGATAAAAAATACATGCTCTCTAACCAAGGATTTAGGAAAAGTAAGGAAAACAGAGACTGAGTCATGCATGAATCACTAAAGAAATATGTAAGAAAGAACAGCATACCAGATTAAGGCCCTCAGGGAGCTCTAAGAAAAAGACAGTGACTAGGGCTCTACTGGTTCCCCTTCCTATCACAGAGACTTCACAGAGGAGAAGTTTAAGTTGACTCATGGTTTCAGATGACTCAGTGCATGGTCAGCTCTCTCTGAGGCAAGAATATCAAGGAGGGGCCAGCGAGATAGCTCAGTGGTCCAAAGCACCTGCTTAGGCAAGCTTAGGCAAATGCACAGGGACCTACGTTCATTCTCCAGCACCACATGCAGCAGTCCTGCCCCCAGGGTGGGCTGAGCCAGCCACTAAAAAAAGGGAAAAAAAACAAGTATCATGGAAGAAAGGCATGGTAGAACAAAGCTGCTTGCTTCAAGAAGCAGAGCACAAGAGGAGGGTGCCAGCGGAAGTTGTGTCCTTCAAAGGCATCCCTAGTGAGTCCCTGGAGTGGGCCCCACCCCCTAACAGCACCTTCTGTGAGTGGACTACTTCACTGGTGGGGTAGCGCTCCCCCAACCCAATCACCAAGGGCCTCTCAATTCAGTCAGACTGACATTACTATTCCCCATCACGGAAGCCCTACCTCAGAGCCAGTTACCCCACAGGTCTGGAGGTGAAGCACCACTGGGCACACCTTCCAAAGTAATTCTAATGTGTTCTGATGCTCAGAGTCCAAAACAATTTGTCCACACACAAACCTGAGGAAACTTTGCTTTTTAAGAAAAAAAGGTGTACTTTTAGAGCCCTGTGGAAAGCAGGATTTAGATGATTCTCCAACTTGATCCCTTGCTATGCTCTCAATGTTCTCTTAAAATTTGTATTTGGAAATCTCAACCTGAGTGGGACTGACCTGTCCCTTCCACCACCTGGGGACAGAGTTCGAAAGTGTCACTTGTGAGTCAGAAAGCCAGCTCCTGCCAGACACTACCAGTACTTTGATCCTAGTCTTGCCGGCCTCCAGGACTGTGAGAAATTAATTTCTGTTGCTTGTCATTTGCCCCACTTAGCGTACCTTTATTACGACAGTACAAATCCACCAAGACACTTCCTACCTACAACCCAAAAGAGAAGTAATTAAAATATCAGGAAGCATGTGACCTCCTCCTCTCAGTCGACAGAAGGCACCCCTGGGGCTCTGACAAGATCCCTGCGTGGATACCCCACTCCTGCTTCTTAAAGACCATGCAGTGCATCACAGAATCTGAAGAGAATCTGAAAGAAAATTTAAGATGATTGTGGACCTGGCCGACGGTTAGAACCGCCTTGAGAACGTCGTCAAAGTACAGACAGATCTTGGTGCCTCTCCCCTAGAAAAAATGCACCTCAGTGTATTTAGGTTACGCCTGAGGAACTTAGTACTTTCTAAAACAGACACACACACACACTCGGAGAAATATTGAAGAAAGATGGCAGAATGAAAACAGGTCACATAACTCCCTGTCCTAGTACAAAATTAAGTCAAAATTTTAAAACAAAAACAAAGGAAGAAAGACAACTGAAACCAGGCAGAGAACCCCTGGACACTCAGCGCCTAATTATTGTGTGGGATACAGGGCCTCACTACACAGTTTGGACTCCTAGTGATCCTCCTATCTCAGCCTCCCCAGCACTAGGATTACAGGCGTGCACCACCATGCCTGATTTCAGTGGTCAGCAGAGCATACCAGGAGTTTCTGGGGCTAGTAGGGCATGAAGTACTGAGGATCGAACTCGGGACCTTGAGCTTTCCAGTCACTTAAGACTGCCGAGCTATCTCCCCAGGCCCTTCAGCACCTAACTTTGAGACCTGGGCAGAGGTTAGGATTTAGCCTAATCCTAGATGCAGTACCCCTGAGAACAAATTCCTAAAACTTTCCACTAATTTTTACACATTTGGAGAGAAACAGATTGATCCATTTTTCTTTCCCTGACGTTTCAAACTCTATAGGGAGAGAGTTCAGGAGACAAATTGAAAGTAGCTAGGAAGAGAGTTTAAAACAGCAGGATGAACAATGAGGGGGTCCCCCTCTCTCAGATAAAACTCTAAGCTCCGGGGCTCAATGCTTAATTAAGGGGACCATGGAAATGTCAAGGGCAGCCACTCACAGTGACTAGGGCCTTCATTAATGGAGCACGATGTTAAACGAATTCTCTGGAGTGGAGTGAAGGCTCCCCACAGAACCCAGAGCTCTGAGTTGCCCCTCCCTCACCCCAGGGCTCCCCTGTAATGCCCTCAGCCTCAGAAATCATCCCAGACTGTAGCTGAGACCCCAAAGCCAAGGTGAGTGACAGAAGGGACCGTGACATGTTTGCACACGCTATTTGAGCAATTAGAACTAGACAGACCTACTCAACTGAAGGCACAATAAACAAAACCTTGCATTTATGAATGCATACTAAGGGCAAAATAAATAAATAAATAAATAAATGATAATGATAATAAGGAATATAGCCTACAGATGATGAAAAGGCCTGCCTAGAAAACAGCCAAAATAGTAGAATAAGCGCTTGCCTAGCAAGCACAGGGTCCTGAGTTCAATCCCCGGTACCGCAAGAAAGAAAAAAGAAAAAAAGAAAAACAGCCAAAGAAACAGGAAATTCAGCCCAAGTACTTAATGCTTTAGATGAAATGAATAAGAACATATATTCAGTATAACAAGGAAAGTTAGCCTGCAGGCCAAAGAAAGAAACTAAAGACAAAAATAACACCATCTAAGGTTGCTGAATAAGTTAGAAATACAAAGAATACAATTAGAAAGTTAATTTCTGCATGGAGCAAACTACTCTGGGAGTAGGTACTATCAACCTTAATACTGTAAAAAATAATGATATTACTAAAATAAGCCAGGAGGTGGGAGGCAGAAAGGTTCAGGAGAGTGCTAATTGGTTCATCGCTTACAGCACGCGCTCCGCGGTCTAAAATTGAAATTGGTTATTAACAGAAAGTAATGACTTCAGCTTCTTAATATTCTTCATAACCTCAGTGAAATTTTTAGAAAAGATCTCTTTCAGGGAAGAAGTATTTACCCAGATCTCAAAATTTCCTTCAGACGTACTCGTTTCCTCCTAGACAATTCGGCAACGTAAGTTAATATTCTACTAAAATCTGGATCTAGAGTAGGATCTCATTGTCCTAGGATTACGCCTGTCAGCGCGCCAGCTACCATCCTTCCCATTTGGTGGCGGGGGCCATGGAAAGAGCTGAAGTTATTTCTCCTGACGTTCAAGATGCTTGTTTCTAGGTGGTAAAACATGGAGCAATTCTTTAAATTCCCCCTTTAAATTTGCACTTGCCTTAGTTACTTGTAGTACGTAGTTTCCAAACACAGTTATTAAAATGGTTAAAAAGCCAAGCACGTCCCAAGTGGCTGAGATGGTCAGGGCTAAGTCTGAGAATCACTGACTCCCACCCAGAAACCTGGCTTCTGAATCTTGCCCAGGAGTCCTTGCTAGGAACCCACCTAGCACGGAGCAGAAGGCATCACCAGGCCACTGTAGCCAAGGTCTCCAGGGATGTGGAAATGGTCGCTGCCTCCACATCCTACCACACTGCAGGGCAAGGGCAATTTGACAGCACCAGAAACTGTCTTGTTAGGCCATCCTACCTCTTAATAGCAATACCTGCCTCTCACTCAATCTCTCTGTGGACTAAGCTTCTTCTCTGATGTTCCCTTTCCAGGGTCCCAAGCAGTGCTAGAAGTTTCTTCATAGTCTTATACGTTTTCCCATGGGGGAGCCGGAAGCCTAGAGAAGCAGGTTCCCCGGCCACTTAGGAGGCAGATCTGGGCTTCTCATCGCATTCTGAGTGAAGCCAAAGCTCATGGTTTTAACCAAAATGCATTGCTAGAAAACGATACATCAAGGGCTGGCCAGACAGCTCAGCAGACTAAAGCACCTGCCTAGGCAGAGTACAGTGGCCAGGGTTCGATCCCCAGTGTGCCATGCTGGCTTTGGCCCCAGGTCACACTGGACAGTAATTGAGACTCGGCGCAGCAGCGTGTGCCTATAATCCCAGCTCTTGGGAGGCTGAAAACAGGCAGATCACTATGAGTCTGATCCATGTAGTAAGACCCTGTAGAAAAGAAAATGATAAATCATGCTGAACCCAAATCCACCTTTTCTATAACTCTTGGTAAATAGCACCTGCTCGGTTCTCTGGGGAGACAACAAACAACTCTAATCCCTTTCCATATGCTATCATCTTCCAATACCGGAAGACAGAAGCCGTGTGAGCCCCACCTGCCCAGCCTTCCTCCCTGTCAATCTCACAGCAGGTGCACAAGGGACCCAAAAGAGACCACGTGCTCATCTGACTTAGGATGAAGCCACCGAGTGACTCACTGCATTGGAACCATGAAGCTTCCAGTCAGCACACACCCGATGCTAGCCTTTAAGTTCTGTTTTGAAGGAGTCCTGAAGAGTTGGGTTGCTTGGGAAAACCTCCTAAGAGGATTTCAGGCCACAGCCCAGTCCCAACTCTTCAGGCTAAAGGCTGGGTGCAGCGGCGTNTATAATGTACATCTAGCACAGAAGTATATTATATGCAATTTTTCAATTCATCTCCCTAATGATATTTATTCACAGTCATATTTAAATGAGTTTCTACTCCTCAGTGCACACTGACTGACATAGAGGGGAGGGAAAGTAAGGTAAAAATGATAGAGATTGCCCACCAAGTGGGAGTCCTCCCCACACTCATGGGGGGATGGCTGCAGGGGCGCTGTGGTTTATAATCTCCCAGCAGACTGACTTTCACATACAAATGCCTCTGCCTGGCCAGCCGGCTGAGAACACTGCTTCGCATGTCCCATGCCAAGAGCCACAGGCAGCTGGGCATGAGCCCCAGGGCCTTGCCTGGAACACATTCTCCTAGGACCTCGGGCTTCCCAGCAGGGGCTCATTCCCCGATTCCAGGGAAATATTCCACTGCCTCGGTTCTGCAGAGGGCTGCAGCCGCCACCCTAGTGCACACCTGTGTTGGCCACAGAGCCATGGACCCAGGCCTGGAAAACACGGCCTCATGTCTTGGCTGGGAACAGAGACCAATATAGCTCCGCCAGACTGAGTCAGGTCGCTGACCTTGCCACCCTGTCCCTAAATCCTCCCTGCAGTGTCTTTGATGTCACCTCCTTGATGTTCTATAATCCCAGCCCCCCACCCCAGGTCCCAGGGCACCTGCAAGGCTCCCCACTCCCTCCCCACCGTTGGTGGTGCCCCAGGCCCTCTGTCCCACAAAGGGGAAAGGAAACACACTACACTACAGCCCAGAAGGAACCTCCACAGGGAATCAGTCAAAAGACAGACACTAACATTACATTTTCTCACTTCCCTCTCATTGGGAGGAAAGTCTGTGTGGGGCTGGCTGTGATCACATGCTGTCTACATAAGTGAGATAGAGCCATCACAATCACCTCGGCCTCCTCCGCCTCCTCCTCACCCTCTCCCTCCCTCTCCTGTTCCTCCTTGGCCTGTTCCCTCTGTGCCTTCAAGGC
Source organism: Octomys mimax (assembly GCA_002564305.1). Lineage (NCBI taxonomy): Eukaryota > Metazoa > Chordata > Mammalia > Rodentia > Octodontidae > Octomys > Octomys mimax. The sequence goes on along the minus strand of NDGM011191380.1, from coordinate 5,186 downwards.
CTCCCTCTTCCCTGGCCCCCATTCCCTGACCCCCAGATGCCCTAAGAACCCACTGAAAGCTGTGGTACACCTGCCCAGGTAGGGCCAGGGACATCAGCACCTTCCACACAGACATAGAAAGGAAAAGAAGGGGTCCTGTTTGGCCATCTCAGCTGAAAGGAATCCACCAAAACCCCAGGGGAGAGATGAGGGCAAGACAAGCCCTTCCAAGCAGACAGCCTGAGACATCCAGCATCCCAGGCCACTACTTCCCGTTATACTGGCAAAACAGTTTGCACAAAGTCACCCCCTGCGGCCCTTGGACATGGCACCTTCCCTGGGTGTGGCCCGGCTAGCACACAGAGGACCGAGAGTCTGCTAGGGGAGGAGACAGGGCAGGTGACTGGCAGCTACTGCAGCTCACAGAGTGGCAATCTGTCCTTTTTGGCCTCCTCAGCATCTTAAATCATCGCCGGATGGTTCCCTGTCAGGAAGGTGCGGGGACAAGCCCAGGGATGGCGAAGCATACCTGATAGTAGCAGCCGGACTTTCCTCCTCCCACGTAGACACCAATGAGTGCCAAGTGCTGGGCCCTGTGCTCTGGGACCAACCCGTGCTCAGCATCTGGACCCAGTGAGGACTTGGCCAGCCCTCTTCAATCCAGTGAGACCAAGACCCACAAAGATCCCAGAACTTATCTGAGAGCCATTGCAAGGAATGGCACCTGGCCAAGGCATAAATCTAGCCCTAATCCCAGAAACTATGATCTCCCCACCAGGACACACACTCATTCTGAAGAATCCCCAGGAACGCAGCCCAGCCCGGCCCAGATAATCCATCAGCACAGAGGAAGAGCACTCCTCTGTCAAAATGAAAGATGCTAATAGCAAGGATGTTGAGCTGGGAGTGTCCACATTTCCATCAGATCTTCTTGTGCAGACATGAACGGGGGGAAAAAAAATCACACCGCATTTCCCTCTCAGAAGCCAGTGTCGCCCGGAATCCAGACACCCACCCTAACTACTGAAGGGCGCCATTGTTTCTCCACAGACCTCTAGTCCCTACCATGAATTATTAAGAAGCCATGTGGGCTTGGCTGAATGAATAAATCTGGTCAGTTACATTTCACCCTATCCGCTAAACCTTAAATATTATGCCTCAGGTCAGACAGCCATTGCCTTCATTTTTCTTGGCTTCAGAGAGGCAGGGAGGAGACACTGAACCCAGAAGCCAAGTGCCTGAACATTTATAAGAGCCCGCCTCACCCAATGCAAGGCCTCCTGTTTAGGCCCACTTGGGTTTGGCCTTCCTAGAACAACTGGAATTTGGGGTAAAAGCCAGCCTTTTCATAAACAGTAAGCCTTCTGTATAGAAGGCATTTGTTTCCAGAATCTTCCAGACTCTCCTGAGAAGGAGTTTGAAGTAGAGGCCAAGAACAGAGGTCAGCATGGAGTTTCCTTTCATTTGGCTTACTGAAGCAGTCACAAGCAGGACCAGCAAGAGCAAGAAAAATGGGCTGACCCCAAACAAAGACAAACATTTTCAACAGGGGTTACCAAGGCAATAGCTTAAAACACAAACCTGGCCCACTGTCTGTCTGTACGAATAAAGTTTTATTGGAACACAGCCATGCTCATCTGCTCTGTCTAAAACCAGTTTCATGCCACAATGCCACGGTTGAATCGCTGCAGCAAAAAGGGGAGCCTCAAATATTTATTTTCTGGCCTTTCACAGAAAAAGAGATTTTCTGACCCTCAATTTAGAAAAACTTTCTTAAGTGGTTAGAACTATTTCTTGAGCCTTTGTAAAAAGAAAGTAATATCTCTAAAATATATTTGGTTCAGTTATGTAAGGAGAGAAAAGGATAGGGGAAAAAATGGTAGCTCTTGAGCTCCCTTCTAGTCCCACAGGAGGGTAAAAGGGCCTGGGAACCTGGTAGCCAGGGTCTCAGGTGACAGAAGGACAATCCGTGGCCCACCTCGGGAAGCCAGCCCCACAAGCCCAGCGCTAACACGCAACCTCACTGCACCACAGGGCCCGTGGTTTGCCCCCCTCACCGCAGCAAGAAGCCTCCCCGAAGCTGTGCTGTGGCAGGGCCACATGCAGCAGTGACACGCATCTGCCAGCATCAGCGCCTCTGGCCCCTGCCTGCAGATACTAAGTGCACACAGGTGTGTGGGGACCCAGGAGGCTGACCCAGAGAAGCCCCGCTTGCAGGCCCTGTCCCACCAAAACTGAGGCAGGGGCTGGGGTCTCAACCCCTCTCTGCTGCTGACCCCTACGACCTTTGGAGAGTCATGTCATGTCCGTGTGTCTTAGCTGTTTCTGCCGCCAAAGGGACTCACAGAACCTTGGGCATCTAACGCAGCTCAGTCACACCAGAAGTAACTCTGAGCATCTCCTAAGCTGCGGGCAGCATTCCAGGAACTCGGGACGGAGCGACAAGCAAGAAGCTCTTCCTGGAGCTCACAGTGCAGTGCGGGGAGGGAATACGGGGAGGAAAGCACACGTGAGTCTCTGACAGTGCTACGCTGGGGTCACAGAGAGGGATACTGTCCTCCTATTCTGGGCTACTAGAGGCTTAAACACGCATACAGCAGCCCTGCTGGGAAGCGACTGCTAACAACAGTCCTAGACTCAGAACTGTGAGACACCTTGGAAGTGTGAGCCCAGCCTCACAAGCAGGCCTGGCACTGAGGCAGGTGCTCTAAGTATGCACTTGGTAGACTAGGGAACAGAGCACAGCACCACAGCTATCTGCCCAGGATGGCATAGCTAGGATAAATCAGGGACAGCAATACAACCTACTGCTATGGCACACGTACCAACCACGAGGCCATCCTGCCCCTGCAGAGAGGCAATGTCAATGTCTTCGTGTCGACCGTGCTGGCTGGGGCTACTGAATCCTTTCCTCATTGTCCTGAGGAGGAAACTCTCCATATTTCTGAGAAGGGGCAGCCAGGCATCTTTTTCTCTGGGCCAAAGTCTCCCGCCTAGGAGTTGGCAGGAGGGCAGGTATCTAGTTGTACTGGAAGGAAACTGACCTCACGCCATGAAGGGGAACAAAACAAGGATGCCAGCAGGGTGGGCAAAGAAAAATAAACCATGCCCAGCAGGCAAGTATCTGGCTCCGGTACCCTCCTGTCACATAAGGGTTTCCCAAAGGTCCAATTTGTAAAAGCTTGACCTAGAAGCGGTATTGGGAGGTGCTGTGGTCCTTTAAAAGGTGGGGCCTAGCAGGAAGTCTTTCAGTATGGAGGGTGTGACCTTGAGTGGGGGCTCAGGATCTTATAAGCTTCTCTGTCCTTGATGTGTGCTCAACCAAACTCATGGAGCTGCCCAGTCTTCAACCAAGAGGCAAAAGAAACTTTCTTTACTCCCTAAGTATCCTATGGCCTATACCTCAGCAGAGGGATCAAAGCGGATGAATACACCCTTTGTTTCCCTCTCACTCTCTTCTTGTTCTGTCTCAGCCCCTTTAAAGGTTCCAACCAGCTTTTCCACATAACATAAGTCATCAGGGAAGGTGGGAAAGCCTAGCTCTAAGCCTGGGCCAGCACCTTACAGCAAGGATCTTGGTGGTAGTGCTGAAAAGTAAAATGTTCCCCTAGAAGAGGATAAAAGGAGAGTCAGGGGTGTGTAGCACCCCTTTTGCCCCACAGCCAGTTCTGGGGAGGCAAGTGTTGGCTTATGCAGGGTGTTTGCAGCTTCCCTTCTGGAAGAGGAGGATGCTAAGAGGGTTAAGACTCAGGTCTGCACCGAGACCCCCACGCAGCCATCCTGCCTGGCACTAGTGGGCATGCCTGCCCTCTCACCACTCAGGCCAGGCTAGACAAAGGAGAAAGCAGAAGGAAAGGATGGGGCTGTCTCCTGGTACCTGGGACGGCAGGACGGAGGGCTGCAGAAAGTGACGCGAGGCCCGGTTCCCAGGCCCAGCAGGCCCACCCACCCCATGGGCGCCTTTCTTTCCGCATGGGCACTGCAGACCTTCCCAAGCTTGTTCCAGGAAGTGCCCGGGAACTGTCTTCTTTCTGGGGCTGGAAGCAGAGAGCAGTTTTTGGGGGCCCTGGAGCTCCCTCCCGACTTTCAGTTTCTCCTGCCTCGCTGCCTTCTTTGTCTCGAGGATTAGCACACTGTTCCGCTGTCAACATACGTGCCTGATCAGCCCTGCGACCTCACGCAGACCCTCGAATGGAAGAACAAGAAGGGGCCTTGGAGGATGGTCCCAGAGAGCACCTCTGGCGGGGCTGCCTCCCACTCCAGGGACCTGTCCTGGCTGTGTCTGGGAGCTGTGCCACGTGTTCCTCCTCGAGCGCACTTCCAGAAATGGAGCATCTTGAAGGTAAGAGGCTGACATCACCACTAAGCCTGTGAAGGAAGATGCGAGGGGCAGTGTAAAAATAAGACCTCTTCTGAGGCACACGGTGAAGGTTGGTCTGTGCAGGCTTCACGTTTCCCACGTTGTCTCCAACCTAAGCCGCGCCACAGGCCCTGACCCCGAGTATTGCCTCCCGGCTGTAAGCCTCCAAACTAGGATGCTGGCACTGGGGATATTCACAGACACTTGAGGCACATAGGCGTGTAATCGAGCATAAAATGGACTTAAAGGTGTGCGGCAAACGCTAATTCTATATGAAACCAAACACATATATCATGTGGTGACAGGAAAACCTGCACACATTTACTCATTAAATGCTGTGCGGAGAGCAGGTAGCTGGGCTGACGCAGCTTTATCATGAGAGGAAGAATAGAGCCAGAGCTCATTCACCTTTCCCATTCTCTCCCCTGAAAGAAGTATGTGTTTCTAAATTCAAATTCACCGGGTGACAGAGGCAGAGGTACAGGTCTTCCTGAGCCACAGTGGAAAAACACTCCCCAGACAAATGTTTTATCAAGGAAGAAATTCTTAAAAGCTCCAAACGCTTTTTTTTTTCTTTTTGTATTTTTGTAGGGAAAGATGTTTAGGGTCTCACTATTAGGTCAGACTCTTGGTGATCCACCTGTTTACAGCCTCCAAGAGCTGGGATTACAGGCGTGCGCCACCACGCCGTCTCAATTGCCTTCTCAGCGCGCCCCAGGGAAGGGGCCAGTACAACAGGCCTGGGGATGGAACCCCCAGCCCTTGCACCTGCTTGCAGGCACTTTAATCCACTGAGCTATTTGGCTGGCCCTAAAAGCTGCTTTTTTTTTTTTTTTTTTTTTTTTTT
>NDGM011191375.1:3542-15044 GCA_002564305.1 Octomys mimax | reverse complement strand
ACTCATCCACATGGCTGACACTGACAAAAGATCTACAAACTGAGGTACAGGATTTCAGGGTAAATCCTGAGGGGATTTGACTGACTTATCAGATACGAAAGTTACATTTCTTGTTATATATGTTTTGCTTTATCTTGATCTTAACGATCCAGCAGAAAAGCATGAAAATGAATTATAAAAAGTAAAGCCATGTTAATATGCTGAGCTGTAAAAGGCTCATGTCAGCAACTTTGGACATAGCCAGTCTAATGGAAAACCCACTACTCTTGTGGGATACTGGAGTATCTTGGGATATTTTGCTAAATTCATGCACCTACAGTATTTAAATGACAATAGAATGCCCTTCTCTGATAAAACTGACCAGAAAAGTGGGATGGAAATAAATGACCATTTTGTATCGGTATACTCAAAATAGTTAGCATAGATATACAGCTCCATTCTCTTAATTTAATGAATAGAGAGGTTTATTCTAATAGTAGTGTTTGAGACAGGATATTATGTCTGCATCTTGTAAAATGAATAACCACTAAGACAACAATATGCAATGTATTAATTATTGAAAATGTGCTAGTAATCAGTTGTGAAACTGTCCCATAGCTATTTGTTTCTCAATGAAATCATTTAAAAATAAAATAAAACATGGCCTATCCTGCAAGGTATGAAAAAAAATTCTGAAAAATTACTGAGTGAAGTAACAGGAAAATTAGAAGTAAATATCATGAAACCAACACATATTTGAGTTTCACTGCAGAAAACCAGCACATTGGTTTTACCTTTGTTTCAAAATCTCTATAGGTGTCACCTATCCTAAAGTATCTTTCAGAAAGCTATGGTGAGAAATCTAATCTAGTCCACTACCTGCATTTAGGGGATTTCATTAAGTGTTAGATATTGTACTTTGTCATAAAAATTGGCAGACATACTTTTTAAAATAAGTTGGAAATGAAGGACAAGATAAAAGAAACTGAGAAGGGACTCATGTGTCAAAGGGACTAAGAGCAGAGCATCTGGTTAGGGGAGCAGAAAATCCTTAATTATCCAATGGAACATCCCTGGTGAGGCTTCATTGTCCTCTATATTCTGCTTTTGTTACAGAAAATCTAATTTACTAATACTTTTAATTTTACTTAATACATTAGAAAATGCCACAGATTCTTCTCTGCAAAGGTAACCTTCCCAGTTTGTTTCAGGGTCTTTTAGAGAGAAAAGATATGACGTTGACTTAAAATGACTTAGTTTATTTCTTTTTAAATTTTCAAGTACTTTTTATTTTCCTTTTTTTAATTAAAGCTATGCTCACTACCCTCTTAAAGTATAATCAAGCAGCGTGCACTTGGGATGATAGTGGAAGATGATGAAGAAGACAATGAAAGTTGAAACTGTAAAACAAATCTATGGGAATTCTGTAACATTTAAATATTTTACCATAAATCAAAACCTTCTTTGTTCTTGACTGTAAATAGATACTAATCTAATATTAATGAGCAATAATGTATTTAATATCTTATATTTTAAGTATTAGCCACATTGAGGACTAATGTGTTTTTTTTTTTGGCAGAACCAGGGATTGAACTCAGTCCCTTGCCCTTGCCAGGCAAGTGCTTATTCTACTGAGCCATCTGCCTGGCCCCTGTTTCTTTCTATTCAATGTTTATTGAAAATAGTCTGAACTGAGCTTCCCTTCTCCTTCTGTACTTTATTGTTTGTACAGTATTATAAATAAATACATTTTCTATGCTTTCATTTGGCATGCTTCCTTTCTAAGTTTGAATCACTCCCCAAATTTTAGTCTTTACCTCTTAAATTTATGAATTAGCTCCAAGAATTCCTTTAATGTAAAGTTTATCATTTGCTTTTTACTGTTAGTGTCTCTTGCTCATAATAATGTTGTCCTTTTTGTTACATTTAATTTCTTCAACATCTGTTCTGATGAAGTACTTCTAGATTTCTTTGTAAAATTCTCTGTTGGCAATCATGTCAATGTGGCCCTGTGAGGTATTCTCTTCTCCCACTCTGTTAACTTTTGTTTTGAGTTTCATTTACGTTAATATTTCATTTAGTTTCTTCCCTGAACTTTCACTGTCATCACCTATTTCCTCTTTCGTCACCCATTTTTGCTTATACGTGTGCTGCCTTATCATTGGAGGACATAGAGTCCTTAGGCATCGTTTCTCACATGAGTGGACTACACTTGCCGTGGTCAGTCCACAGCAGATCATGGATTATAGAAATAGATGTAGTTGTTTGCTGACCATCATAATCTTGCTGTTATTTACATAATGCTTCACTTAAACTCTAGTAGTAAAATTCATACTTGATGAAGTTGCAAACAATGTACCATAACAACTGAAATTAGAGCTGTTTTGTAAGGAATCTTATCCTAAAGAATAATAACTGAGATTCATGCTTGTTGGGCTATACAAAGTTGAAGACTGCTTGCTGTTTTGTTTCCCGTTAAGAATACTGATTAATTGATTGTTTGGACAAAAATATGTGTGTTTTTTCATGTTTCAACAGTGCAATGTCAGATATATTATAACTTTATGTGTCTACTATTCTAAATGCAGTTTTCCCATATTTTTAATTTTGTGTAGATTGCCATGGTTTGTCCTATGTATGTCACACTTACCTAGAGATCCAGTAGATATCGGGTGTGTAAGCAGGGAACACAAACCAACATTTGACGTTGTAGGCCTACCAAGGCCAAAGGTTGCAAGGAAGTCTGCAGATCTGGAGGTGCAGAGATGCTGTTGTAGGAAAGCATTCACTGTTTATCAGTTCTGAGACTGCTTCATTCCAACCACAGTAAAGAGAAAACAATTGCTAGGGCACAAATTTTAAACTGACAATCACACCTATAACTTTGAATTAGATGGAGACTTATCATGGTTGTTGCACTTATAATATATTTTCCCCAGAAATCTCAGCCCTCCCTTCATCTGAACGTATATTGGGCATGGATGAAGAATAAGGACTTGACTAAATGTTCCTGTTGAGTAGGGCTCAGTAGACAAGGATACCATGTTCTCTACAGCACATTATTCCAGAGCAGTGCATTCAGGAAAAGCTGCCATCAGTGATACATTGAGCAATTCAATATAACTAATCCAAATTGAGATGTAAGGTAGAATAGAGCGGATTTCAATCACTATAATGAAAACCTTATGTAAAAATTTCAACTTTGTCTTGAAAATTGGTTGAGATTACAGAATTTAGATATATTGGTTTCAGTGGACTCTACTATTAAAATTAATTGTGCTTTTGTTTTTACTCTTTGTAGTGTGGCTTCACTACTTTAGTATATGTAGCTCATGTTGTGTTATTAGTCAGGACAGGTTTATGGCCACATGGTTTTGATTCAGATCCCAAATTTACAACTTCCAGTAAGAAATTACGCCTAGCATTTAGGCTCTATTGATCAGTTTCTTTACCTGTTAAGTGGGGAATATAATGTTTTACATGAATTTATGAAAATACAACACTTAAGTTTTTGCCTGACATTTACCAAACAGTGTGTATTACTGTTGCTGAGTATTAACCAACACAGGAAACTCACTAAACATATTCTTCCCCATATACAAAAGTTTTCAAAAGTATTTCTTTTCTTAAACCAGCATCATTTGTTCTGTCTAGACATAGGGCTATATAATTAGAGTGGGTTACACTTTTCTTACATCAGCCAGATCAAAGGATGTTTTTCTAAGAATACACACAGGACCATTGTCACAGTGTTGAAACCCAGCCAATGTCATCATTAGCTTGTTTACACCTCATCACAAAGGAGTTCACACCCTTTCTTTGTTTGATTTACTTCAAGTGACTTATGTTATCATTGTATGTGTGCGTGTATTTGTGTGCATATGTTTTAATTAATTTTACATTTGTTATTTTTGGTTTTAATTAATTAACTTACTTTTGTATTTTTAGTAGAGGGTCTCACTACACAGATTAGACTCATATTGATTCTCCTGTTTTCAGCCTCCCAAGAAATGGGATTACGTGTTCACGATACCACGCCCAGTCTCATTTGTCACCTCTGCTTGCCCTGTGGGCAGGGCTGACAGGGAATGCTAGGGATTGAAGCCCCAGTCACTGTGCCTGCACAAGCAGGCACTTAGTCCACTGAGTTATCTGGCTGGCCCTACATTTTATTAAATACTAGATTGTGTCCAAAAGGAAGCTCTTACTCCACAATCAAATAATCAAATCATTTTAATATGTTGTTCCAAAAATAATATAAAATTTCCTTTTCATATAGTAATTATTATTAATGTGTAATTATCCAATTTAAATTTCTCTAAAACAATGCAATTTAGTACAAGTATATATTCTGCTACTGCTAATGCAGTGTTAAATATATGATAGATCTATTGATTGTAGTATGTTAATTGACTGAGATAGTTTCATTTTGATCGTATATTTGTGATACATTTTAGTATGATAAATCATTTAAACAGATACTAGAATTAACTAAACCTGCTAATAAATTACATTTATTTCTGTTTCTTGTCACTACTTTGCTACTGCTTAAATATTGTGAGAACACAGTTATTTTGTGTATTTGTAATATAATTTTGCACTCCTCTAGGATAAGTGTTACATATTACTTTTACTTCTTTGGATCCGTTTATTGTTTACTCTTCGTAAAATTTGAAAAATCAAATCTAACTAACTCGCAAAATACAAAGAGATTTATATAACTCTAATATTACTATATCTTTATTTTTCTCAGTGACATATCTCACAATCTAACAATATTTAATCATACTAAGTTTTCATTATGATCCAAAAGAACCTGAAGTTTTAGAATTTTTACTATGAACTTTTTTTTCACTTTGAAATACTTTCATACTGATGTTCTGTCTTCTTTTGTTAAGATGCATTCATATGTATTCATTTTAAGTTTGGTTATATGTGTGGTCAGTTAATTAATATCATTCAATAATTCCCATCCAAAGCTTTCTTAAAAACTAACTATATAAAGTAAATTTCAGTGTATATTAACAGCAGTACCTTCAAAGTATTATAGTGGGTTTGCTAAGCATGACCTCTCCTACTTTGATTTCCTTTAACTCTGAAGTTTTCAAAGTAATTTAACCTTGACTCTATTTTTGAGATCAAAGTTATAATAAAAACATATGTGGGAAATAGTTGTGGCAAATATCCACAACTATTTCCAATTGCCTTCCTCACAGTCCTGCCTCTGAACTCCCCTGAATTGAAGACCCAGCATTCAGTACATGAAATCCTGGGCAGATGCTTCAGTTACCCACGAGCTAAATGTTTCTAACAGCTTTCCTCATTTACCTCAGATGCACTGCTAGACTGTCTTCCCTTCAGCTACCGCTAGATGCAGCTTAGACAGGACACTTTTTATTAAGTTGCCAAGCTTTGTTTTCTTTCTTGTTTTGTGTTGATGAGTGAAAATTAAAGAATTAAGGTGTTTTGTTTTTGAGTTTTAAATTCTCATTTTTTTATTCCAAAGTCCTTCCCCTCCCTCCCTCCCTTCCTTCCTACCTACCTTCTTTCCTTCCTTGCTTCCTTCTTAACCTCCACCTAGAGATGCTTCATAAAAATCTATGCATGAATTTGTAAGAGGTGGCAAAGATTTCAAAACTCATTCATTGCAGGTCAAAAACTGTAACAGGCTTAGTCACTTGAGTAGAGGCAAGAAGAGCCTGTATCAGCAATCTGCAGAACCTCTGGGCTCTCATTGCGTAGGGTCCACCAGAGCCGGAGCTGTAAAAACAAAGGAAATGGAAATGTTTGATGTTGTGGGAATACAGAAACCCGCACGTGGCTGGATTTATTCATGTTTACTTACTAATTTTAATATTATCAAGCACTATGAAGCTTTGCAAAGGAGAATTATTTCACTAGTAAATATGTTTACACTTTTCATATTTGAGCCTGCTTCTTTGGAGTATGACCTGTGGTCTGCTGGCTCTTTTGCTCTGCGCTGGTACTCTGACTTGTAACTTCACCCCTGCTGTAAAATCCTCCTCTTTTCCAGGCAGAACCTAGGCACGCACACTAGCACTTCTTTGGGAGCACATCGTTTTTGGAATCTCAGTTCAACTCCACCTGTCTACTGTAATGAGTTGGAAACACTTCTCTATGGTCCTTTTAACTAGTCTCTCAGAATTTTTTTTAAAAATAGAAATCTTCAATTTCTTCATATGCCCTAATCTAAGCAGCATAGTGTAATCTAAGCAAATGTAGTATTTGAGGACACATGTTAAAAGTATTGTAGCATTCTGTTTCCTTTACGATATTACAAAGAGAATCAATAGCAGTCATGATGTGTCAGTCTATTTCATTTACTATTTATTTATTTATTTATTTATTTATTTTTGGCAGAACCGGGGATTGAACTCAGGCCCTTGCACTTGCCAGGGAGGCGCTTATTCTAGTAGGCCATCTCCCCGGCCCCTCATTTACTCTTTATACACTGTCTTCATATGCAATACTTAATTTTAGCCTTATAATTATGTAAGTAAAAATGAAGTGATATGTGTGTTTTCTTTTATAATACATAGAAGATACTTTTAGCATTCATCCTGATGAATACAAATAAGAATTTGATAAATATATAACATACAATTATAAAATAGAAAGTATATGTCTTTTGTGTGTTATGCCACTTCAGATGCAACTTGATATATTTGGAAACACAAGCAACGCACACTATCCTACCTATACCAACACGTACATATTCTAGTAAGAAATAAATTGGAGTCAAAACAACGGGTTTACTGATGCTGGTCAGCATCCCTATCTATGAAAGACCACTTTACGATTCACTAACTCTTTAATTCTGGGTCAGTTTTCAAAACTAATCACAACAGGTTGCTCTGTCCTGATTTGTGACAACTGAAAAAGAATGAATGAAAAATGCATTTTGAACAAAAAATAAATGAAAACATAAAATTAATATAGTTAATTCTGCAATTCTATTTTAGAATTAAATTAAAGCTATTTTAGCTTTATTTTTAACAAAGCTATCTGTCTGAACTATAATTTTGACCATTATTAACATTTCCTGCTTTACATGTTTCGGGGTATGTGCTGGGATTTGAGTGACTTGCTCATGAAATGAGTCATGGCACGTGACAGGCTTGGCCAATGATGTGTGCGCTGGAGTGGCGTTTGTCACTACTTGGCTGAAGCACTTGTGGGCTTCATTGTGGAATCTCAAGGTTTCTTTCAGGCTGAGCCCGTGAGTTACAATGGCTAGAGCGCCCCCTGCTGACTGGACAGGACATGGAGCAACAAGAAAACTTGCAAGGCATTGTACTTAACTGCACCACCCGCTAACCTGTCCTCCCCACTACGTTTGTTTAGGTTTTAAATTAGGGTTTAATTTTGTTTTTATCCTCTAAGTGATAAAATATAAGCTGTAATTAGAAACACTATCTGTACCAGTGATCCTCAATTTAAATGGCTGTCCAAAATTTAACAATGCAATTTTCAAAATGCCTTACACTAAAATCATCTTTATGTGATACTTCATGGATGATATAGCTTTTATTAATTTTCAAGGGATATGGAAAGCTTTAAATGTAAGAGTATGCTGGAGAAATATGAATTGAACATTTAAAAAGAGCTTTTGGTACATAACAAATAGCTTATGGATATAATCCAAAATAATTGCAACCAAAATTAATGAAGTTTAGGAACATTTGTCAAGTGCCAACTGCGTAAAAGCACTCTGATAAGTTTTTGACTGCAGAAAACTAAATGAATAATAATTGGAATAACATATATGATTTCCTAATGTGATAGTTCTCAGCTATAAAAAATTCCACTAGAAATATCAAAATATTGGTAAACAGTTGGAAATATTTTTGTAGATGTGCTTGTCTTTAGTACAGGAGTAATTAATTGATCAATTTAGGAGGATATAGTGAAATGAAGGAAGTGAAGAAAGAATGAAAGAGTAGATAGCTAACAAATAGCCCTCGTCTTCTTTGTGTTATTTTCCTGAAAGAGTTTTTTTAAAACAAGATGAAAAAAAAATTCTCATACATACCCATTTAATATATCTTAACACCATTTCATGCCTTTGCAGCTTTAAAATGTCATATGTGGTCTGTCCTGGGTAGTTTCAGGTTCATCATGGAACGCACACATTCTTGTCCAGTCTTTTTATCAAAGGATTCATTCTGTGAATCAACAAGGCTCAGACACAAACTAAGGAGAGCTTTCATCGTTTTTAAGAAAGTGACGCTAGCTTGCAGTCTCCTAGGAAACTCAAAAATTCAGCAGCTGTAGAAACTCCCAAGTTTTACAAAACAGCCATTGTTGGCGGATGAAATCTTCCAGGAAACTCCTCTCTGCAATCTCACCTTATTTTAAAATTTAGCTTAAGATACATTTTCTTAGTATTTATGGTTATTATTTGTTACAAGCAGAAAAAGTGAATGAAACTCAGATTTGGATGCTTTTCATCTTTTGATATGTGCAAAACTGAAATTTAACTCAGGAAACTTTAACAAAAGTCTGATTATTTAAAAGGAAAGTTCATCAAACAAACAGCAAAAAATTACAAGGAGATTTACAAGAAATTACAAGAATCATCAAGGAGACAATAAAACAGCAGTTAGTTTTAAGAAATGTATGTGCATACCAAAGAGAGCATAAAAAGTAAGGCATGAAGTAGCCTTGCTCTCTGTAAAATTAAGAGCTTCGCTAAATGAGCTTCAACTTTGTATTAGGAGAAAAATATTCCATGACGCTTGCGTGTGATTACAGAAGTCTGCGTTATTCAAGCTTGTTGGTTATGGTTTAGTTCAGTTGCGAAAAGCAGTTTTTCATAAACTGTTTCAGAAATAGGTACAAGCGTTTCACACAGTCGGGCTGCTGTGGAAGTTTGGTAGGCATTGTGCTGTTCCGAAAAGGTGCCTAATATTAGTTGTGGATGTTGCTAACACATTTGCCACCAGCGCCTCTAAATGAACAACATGCTGTCTCCAGATGTCAAATGAGTAACGTGCATTGGACAGCAAAAAGTGACAACTGAAGAAATAAACGTGCCTGAGGCATTTTCAGCCCGTTGACTCAGTTTGTTCACTATGAATTCTGAAAACAGAGATGCGTGTCTTTGACAACTTGCCGATGCACATCAAAGACTCTTTAAAAATATGGTTTTTGTGACTTTGCAGAAATTAAAATTTATGAAACTGAACTGATTCATGTTACTTCAAAATGTTATATGAAAGCTTTCTTTCTATAAATCCTATCTTAAGTGTTAGTAAATAGGTATTTGTTTTCTTTTCCTTTCTCTTTTCAGAAATCTAAAAGTGTCTATTTAAGTGGAAGTTATAGCATGGCCCATATCAAATTTACACACAAATATATATTGCTTTATTGCTTAGATTTGTGTTTCCAAATGCAAAATAAATGCTATATTAAAATAAACACAAGAACATACTTGCTGTATATATTATATTAAAATTTCACTACCATTTAAGTTTTCATACAGGGATCTAACACTCTTAAAGAGATACTTATTATTTGCTAAACCACTGTCCTAAGCATGATATGAAGGTATAGATAGTCTTTGCTCTTGAGGAAGATATGTATTAGTAACACAAAGAATGTAAGAAAGTTAATAAGTAAAATAATTCAGGCTTGGGGCTGACCAAATAGTTCAGGATTAAAGCACCTGCTTAGGCAGACACAGGGGCCGGGAGTTCATTCCCCAGGCCTGCAGTGCCAGCTCCACCCTGGGGCACGCTGAGATGGTGCTTGAGACTGGGTGTAGTTGTGCGCGTCTGTAATCCCAGCTCTTGGAAGGTTGTAAACAGGAGGATCACTATGAGTCCGATCTAGCAGTGAGACCCTGTACACACTGTCAAAAAAAAAAAAATTTCAGGATAGTTAGAAGGGTGTTGCATTTGGACTAAGAACTGAGGGATACATTGGAATCCATCACATTATCATATGGGAATCATTGTTGGAGGGAAAGAGAATATATAATACAAAGATTTTATGAAGAGGATGAACTTCAACTGTACAGAAAAATGAAAAGAAGCACTCAGTGAGGTGTGAATACAATTCCACACGTCGATATTGACTTCACTGTGTCGGATTGGCATTGCTGGACCAGCAGAGGAGAGCACAGGTGACGGCATTTGCCTTCTGAGATTAAATTATGGAAGCCATTGTGACATCCTTTCGGTTCCTCCTTTATGCTTGTTTCTTTCTTTCTTTTTTTAAAATTGCGTTGAGGGAAAACACTGTGGAAAAAATCAAGATGGGAATAACTAAAGAGTAGTACCAGCGGTCATGTCAGTGGGTTGGAGGGAATCTTCCGGGTTCAAGCCAGTCCTGAGAGCTGGCATGCTAGCCCACAGCTTGCGTATAACTTTATTAAAGAGTGAGGCAGAAACTAGGCTTGTTTCACACTCCTGACTCTCAGACATAGCATGGAATCATGAAGGTGTATTATCTTAAGCACTTAAATTAGGAAGAATTTGTAGCCTGTAATAAAAAATGGATGTACAAGAAAACAATCAGAAATGAGATGATGTGGTGTAGGACTCCATAAACCACAGCAGGTTTTGAATTTCTATTTTTACTTTAATGATAATGTTGAAATTTTGAACCATGCAGGTAAAGCAAAATTACTTCATTTTATAGAGAAGTGACTTGATTCTTTAGTAAATGGTATTTGAAGGGAAATAAAAACATGACAGAAGTTGGATATTTTACATGTGTTTGGAAACACTGGTTAGAATAAAACGAAAAAAACTTCAGTGGAGAATTCTGAAATATGACAACTGGAAACAAGCAAGAAGTGGTGCAGATGGGCATGTACTACAATAAGTGATTATTTTTAATTGATGAACAAAATAGAAGACAAGAAACTGATGAACTTACAAATGTCAAAGGTACGTTTTTAAAAATGGTCAATTCGTAGTGACAGAAACATCAATAATAATAACAGAGTTTTCACATTAAAGCTAATAGTAAGACTAATAAAGCCCTTTATTTTCCAAGCCTGTAAAATAATTTACTCTCCTTTACTGTAGATCAAAGTCTAAACTGATAGACACTCTCTGTTGCTGGCATGAAAATTCTATGGAATTCCTTCTAGGGATTCCACATCTAGGAATTTATCCCAGAACAATGCTGCAGCAACGGCAGACCGACTGCACAGTCGTGCTCCATGCGAAGACTACGTGCACTAACCAACATCGGGAAGCCATTTATAGGCTTTTTATGTTAATGCAATAAATGATATTGATAGCATAATTTGAATAAAACAAATATTTTGAGATAGTATATTTATTACGTATCAATGTGTGAAAAGGAATACTATGACTTTTATAATATGTGTATATAAAATTTAGGCTACATTTGGAAAAAGTTCAGTAAATATGACTACTTCCAGTAAGTGCACGTGGGAAGGACTTCTTACTTTTGTCACTAGATTTTATTGTCTTTAGGAATCTTTCTTGCTCACTTTTACAAATTAAAATAATCTGGAACCTATTC
>NDGM011191371.1:0-26474 GCA_002564305.1 Octomys mimax | reverse complement strand
AAAAAAAAAAAATGACAGAAAGAATTGAATGGATTTTAGTCTTTTGAGATCATAAGTTAGTCTCAGAATGTATACTGAATGGGCATAGCTGTGTCTCAGTAGACTTTTCTTGAAGAGGTAGGTGGCATGTCCTAGAATGGAAGTATCCCTGCTTCTCTTTATGTATCATTCTCTCATGGCCATGCTTGTGCCTAAATCTTGGCTCCCAGATCTGATGATCTCCTTAGGAAAAGTTCTTGACTATGTGTGTGTGTGTTATAAAAGTTTATGTCAATTTGTCTTATATGTTAAAGTTCTATATTTGATTTCCTCAGATGAGATTGTTGATTTCATGTGGATTGATTTCTTTCTTTTTCTTCTTTTTTATTTTAGGGAAGTGTCTAAAGGGTGTTCAGGGTCTCACTACTAGATCAGACTCATAGTGATCCACCTGTTTACAGCCTCCCAAGAGCTGGGATTACAGGTGTACATCACCATTCTCAGTCTCAGTTGCTGGCTCGGTGTGCTCCAGGGGCGGGGCTGGCATAGCAGGCCTGGGGATCGAAACCCTGGCCCCTGTGCCTGCTTGCAGGAGCTTAATCCACTGAGCTATTTGGACGGCCCTTGGATTTCTAAACATGCATATGCCATTTCCATTCCCATCAGATTTGAAACACTGTACTTCCAGTACCCTACAAAGGGATGGGGACATTTACAACTTTAAATGCCCTCAGGATTCAGGCAAATTAATGAATGAAGGAGGCCAGCTACAAATAGCGTAGTGGGAAAGTGACAGGATATTAAGTAAGTACCTCATCACACTGGGAAGCCGCTTCTCAACTCTGCCCAGTTGCTGGCCTGCTGGGGTATAAGTCAGTATTGCTAGATGGTATGACTTACACTGAAAAATGAGAAATCTCAATTTCAGTGTAAACTCTCCCTGGTTTTTATTGGTTAATTTTTCAATTTTCATATTTCATTAGTACACATTAGCAGTAGATAATGGTTACATTCCTCATGGGAAGTTCCTGATTGTAAGGGAACAAACATAGAAACAGATAGAAAATCCAGGCAATTTTCAGTCAAATGAAAGAAAAATTATGGTGGCTTGGATCAAGTGTAACAGGAGAAATGATCATTAGTCAAAATCTATACATATTTCTGAGAGTGGAACCAATTCTTCCTGATAGATTAGATATAGGATATGAGGGAAATAAGGAGTCAGAGATGATGAAGAGTTTTGAAATGAGCAGGTAGATTAAACCATGCAAGGGCTGATTTTAACCTACAAATGAATCCAAACAATTTCATGTTTTAGTCTGATAAAAAACGGAGTTTTCTGCTGTTGAGATGGAAAAGGCTGTGGGAGAAGTTGATTAGGACAAGATGATGAACATAGTACGTATGAAGTTTCTACAGTCCTCCCGATAGTACTGCTGACTTGACAGGTGGAAGTGAGCTGGGGTTCAGATAAGCCTAGCCTGGGAATTTTATATGCATTGGCTTGGATCATCAGTGCTGTGAGTTTAGATAGATTAAATCAAGCCCTGAGCTTCCATATGCCCTGATATGTAAAAAAAGAATGGGGGGAACTAGCAGAGAACACTGAGAAGAAGTGATGGAGGAGGCAAGAGCAGGATGTAGTGAGGACAGTGTGAGTTGGATCCTAAGTAAAGAACTTAGAGTAAGAACCTCTTTGGTGTTCCTGTAACACGTGAAGCTTATTCCCACCAGAATGCGTTGGCACTCAGCTGGAATGCTCAGCCAGCCTGGCTTGTCTCACCTACTTCAGTTCTGTGCTTAAAGATTACCTTCACTGCAAGGCCCTCCCCTGAACCTGTGAAGATTCACTCAGTTGCTGGGCATCTAGCGGGTGTGCAAGCAGTGTATGGCAGTATTTCCTCAATGAATTGGTGACTCGATGCTCTGGAGCAGAAGTCCATCAGATCATATGAAAGCTTTGCTTCCCAGGATGTAGTGCATTCCCTAGGCCAACTGGGTTGATATCACCAGAAATCTCGCTTGAAATGCAGGGTCCTGGGATCTATCTTGACCTGTGGAACCACACTCCACATTTAACAAGGTCTTCAGGTGATTTGCAGGAATGCTGATTTGCACCCAATCCTATATATTTCTCTGTGTATACCAAGAGAAGACGATTGGATATATTTTTCAATGGCAACTCCTCACAATAAAAAAAAAAAAAAGAAGGAAAATTAAAACTGTCATATCAGTTCTCTTCAAGAAATGTTTCAGAGTTCAACCAGATGTTGGCATTGTAGGGCCAGCCTGATAGCTCAGCAGACTAAAGCACCTGCTTAGGCAAAGGGCAGCAGCCGGAGTTGAATCCAAAGTATGCTGTGCCCCATCCCCGCAGGGTGTGCTGAGATAGCAGTGGAGACTAGGTGTGGTAATTACAGACCATGTGCCTGTAATTCCAGCCCTTGGGAGGCTGAACACCGGAGAATCACTGCGAGTCCATTCTACATAGTGAGACCCTGTAAACCCTGTCCTAAATACAGACAAAAAAAAAAAAAGTTGGCCTTGTAGAATTAAAAATGAAACTGTGGGGCTGGGGAGATGTCTCAGTGGAATAAACGCTTCCCAGGCAAGAAGGGCCTGAGTTCAATCCCCAGTTACACAAAAANAAAGAAAGAAAGAAAGAAAGAAACTGTATATAGATTTGCAAAAATGTTTTAGACGGCTATTTAAATGAAGTCATTCTTAGTGGCATTTCAGATTGACCTAGGAAAGAATGTAAAATGCATAGTTTCACATTGTAAACTATTTGGAATAAATGAATGGTGATTCTACTTTCTATATTTTAGAAAGTGTTGCCATTTAGTATAAAATAGGCACATACAAGGCCTGGTAGGATTTGAGTGCAGGACCCTAAACGCATGCTTTCTGCTAGAGCATGCAGTGTGTGAGTCCTTTGGGTCTCATTTCTTCTTTTCCCACAGGAACTTGATTCCAAAAGTGGTGTTTTTATTCAAGGATTATAAATACTGCACAGGGAGCCAGCTACCGCTCTCCAATGTCTACTACTTCTGTTTGGCTTAGATGAAGCACAGTGTTCTTTTTATTCTCATGAGCTTTGGTTTAGTCTGAGAGAAAAATAGTGTGTGTATTAGAAGTGTTTATGATAATCTTTTTTCTGGGACCACTAAATGTTATTGGTCCTAAAACCAAAGCATGCTTGTCCCAGACTTTATAATAAGCACCCCAGTTTGTAAGTCGGTAGGTAAAGATAAAATACTTGCTAGGAATTTCTGGTAGGTCTAATCAAGTTTATTTTATTATGTCAAAATTTTAGAAAAGAAGATTTGCCCTTCTTTGATCTTGTATACATTTACAGCTCATTTCAGAAGCCCACATATAAGACAGGAAGTGGCATGAAGGTGTGCGTACTCGTCATAATGGGTGCTAAACCGGATGTTTTGTGTGTGTGCACATGTAGGGCTTGTGAGTGCGTCTCTGGTGTGTCCAAGCTTATCCTTCTGTCTTTACACCCTTCCAGTCCCAGTGGGGACCAGATCCGCAGGAAAATGTCTCTGTAATTCACCACTACGGCCCAGACACAGACCTGGCTCTAGTTCATGTCCCTGAGAAGTCTTTCAGCTTTGTTCCCAGAGTTTCTGTTTATCTTTAAAATAGGGTTAAGTAAGCATATCATGTGTTCTTACATGGATACTTACCCAGTTAAGACAATATTTACAAAAAATGGCTTTAAAATTGTACATATTCTGTTTCTTTTTATGAAAATTCTCTGATTTCTTCATTCAAGCTGTACTTCTTTTTAACAGGAAAATTCAGTTTTAGGTTGGCAGAGCTTTCCTTTAAGAGTAGGGGTCAGCATTTTCTCTAAAAAGCCAGAAAGTAAGATATTTTTGGCTCTGGGGATCGCATGGGCTGTTAAGAATCATACTGTTATTGTCCTCATTTGCAGTTATTCAAGTCTCCAGAGGTGAACCCATGGGCATATTTGTGTTCCAATAAAACTTTATCAGCATTGAAATTTGAATGCTACATAATTTTCATGCATCATGAAATACCATTCTTTTTTTAATGTTTTTCCAACTACTTGAAAAATCTAAATTTCACCCTTTGCTTATAGGCCATACACAAATGCATCAGGCTAAGCTGGACTAGGCTGGTAAAAAAAAGCAGAACGCTGTTAAACAGAAAAGGCCTTGGGATTAGCAAACTTCATTATAATCTTTAAGCAGTATTTATTTCTGTTGTTCATTTGTATCTGATTTTGACTCATCTTTCTGAGGTCAGGATTCATATCCTTGTCATCTGTATAATTCAGTACTTACTAAAGAAACAGATTTAATGTAAGACACCCATACAAATATATAAGAATTTAGAAGATTGGATTACAGTGGTCACCCACAGAGTCACGCGTGGAAGAGTGCAGGGGTCTCTCTGTTTTCTGGAGGGTGGAAGGATCTAGCACGAGGACTGGAGCTCAGTGCAGTGTCCCAAGTGAGTCTGAATCAGGGGGCTGAAGGATCTACAGCGGAAGGCTGAAGGGTCTGCACTGGAAGCCAGGAAGTGTTGCCAAAGAGAAAGTGAAGACTAGGGTCCTCTGAAGAAACACAAGTGACACCTGAAAGCTTTACTCCATTTCTTCATTAACTTTTGCATGACTGTCATACAGATCAGTTAATTGCTGAGAGCAAGGGCATACTTCTGGGTTTTTTGCTAAAATAGTTCTCATTAAAATTGGTGATAGTTTTAGGAATTTCTAGATATCATGTATTCAGATTTCTTAATAAGGCTTCAAATGATGCTATATTGCTTTTCATACTCGCTAAAACCGTACATTTGAATTGCTGTTACTATTTTCTACAATTAATAGTTTGTATATTTTAAAATAAATTAGTTAAGAGGTTTTTTTGTTGTTGTTGTTTTTTTTTTTTTTGAGGGGGGAGGGCAGGCAGGCAAGCCTTGCTTCTTGGTTTCTCTTTTGTACTGTTCTGGTGACAGTCCTGCCTGTAGGTCTCTCCATACCCAGGACCAGGTTGAGTTTGTTTAGTTGGGCATTTCTTACTCAGGTTAAAACCATCAGTTAACTTTCACATCATCCTTATGTTTTTAAGTCAGTGTACAGATACAGAGTGCGCAAGAGAGTATGTCCTAGAAAATATTTTCTGGGCTAGTGTTTCTTTGCTTAACATTACAGTTGTGAGATAGAAAAACACCTTGGTTCTTAACACTCATGAACCCAGTACAAAGCTTTGCTCTAAGTCTTTAAGAAAACTAGCTTTCTCTGTTTGACCATTCCTTCAGGGCTTTAATTGCATATTGCCAGTTTTGATAATTGCCTCTTGAAAAACTACAACATAGTGGTGCTGTGATGGTGGTAGTGAAGGGCGACTGAACGAATGTTAGTCTTTTTAATTTTCTCCCTAAACAAAAGATAAGAAGGCTGAACACTGAGTTATTTTTAAAAACCAATTATAAACTGAAAGCATTGTGGGAATCTTTTCTCAATTTCATCCAAATTCTGGATAACAGCTAGTAGAAAGAGAAGAACAGGACATTCGAGTGGGGACAGTTTTTTTCCACAGCACATTTTGTTGTCAGCCAAGATGGTGGTATCTATAGCCATCCATCGTCCCACACTGACAAGTGATGTGCTCAGGGATCTCGTTAGGAGGAAACTGATGGGAAAAGACCTGTCACTGTCACCCAGGAAGTACTATGCTGTGACAGCCAGGGTGTGATTCTACTCTAATTCAAGAACTGCTATCAACTCAAAATCTGAATGAAGAAAGGAAAGAAGGAAAAAGGAGTAGCAACACAAAAAAGTTCCAAAGCCTTTGGATTTTTATACTTTAACTAAGCAAATATGTATAAAGCGTCCTAGCTTTGTATGTCTCAGCTTTTGCTCTGAATTCTTTAATGTGGGTGCTCGATTCAAAGGTTCAAAAAAAAATGGGCAAATTATCAGGAAATAATAAAGATGTTTCTCTCTTCTTTAATGTTACATATGTTTTCATGTGCATACTTTACTTGATTAACTATTTCAAAATTAAAATGAAGCCATTAATGAAAAGACCACAAGTGTGGATTATTGACTATATATTATATTGCAGAAAGGCTATAGAACCTCATAGTGGTGCCCTGAGTGAGGGTGGCAAGTATGGGTCTTCCTCCAGCTTCTGCTTGAGGGGAGCAGTACACCCAGAGGTTATGCCACAGACCACCTCAGGGTACATGACCGGGCCAGGTCAAAGCGGCTGCCAGAAGGCTAGCCTTGTGCTAGATGAGTGTTTCTCTAAGTGTAATCTGATAGCCTGTAGGTCTTCAAGACACTTGCAGGGGTTTTGCCAGGTCAAAACTGTTCACAAAATAATATGAAGATGTTTTGCTTTTCACTTTCCTCTCATAGGTATACAATTCAGTTTTCCAAAGATGACTTCTTTTTTTTTTTTCCTTAAAAATTTTTTTTTTTTTAATTTAGTACAGTACAGGGACTACAGGGTCTTACTATACCGATCGGACTCTTAGTGATTCTCCTGTTTCAGCCTTCCACACACTGGGATTACAGGGGAGCGCCACCACACCTGGTCTCAATCACTGTCTCAGAGTGCCCCAGGGGCAGGGCCAGCACAGCATGCTGGGATCGAACCCTATCCTTGTGTCTGCATAAGTAGGCACTTTAATCCACTGAGCTATCTGGCCAGCCTTCAAAGACTTCTTGGTGTGTTATGGTCATCATTCTAGCTCTTAGGGAGATACATGCTAGCACATGAGTAAAAGTTTTCAGTTTTAACTTTAGTAAGGTAAATACTGAGGCATAAAATCTGCATAAATAGAATAAATTTGAAGTCTTTAAAATTATTCTAAGACAAAATTTTTGAGGAATACTGGTTTAGATACTTTATGTGCCCTTGTTTAATGTAGAAAATATACCTAGGAAGCAAGTGTATTCATCCCAGGGAGCACAGGAAAATATAAAGATATAGGGAAGCTTGTGACACGTGTAAAGTCTCAAAGCCAGAACTGGAGCCCAGATTTTGAGTCCTTAACTCCTATGTCTTCAGACACAGTGGTCTCTCAGAGAAGCATTAGGACACACCTTGGTTTGCATCCTAACTTCTCAGAAGTGGAAGTTCTCATCACCCAGGGAATATCAATGATAAGATTGTGCTTGTGGACAATGAAAAACAGAGACTGTGCTTACATTCCATGAGTTGACTCCAGCCCCAGATATGTTTGATGGATTTTACACTATGTGGACAATAACACAACGGGGTTTGTTTGTTTTGTCTGTTGTCATTTAAAGGACTTTACTTTTAAAAAGAAGCTCATTTTGCCAGCTGCCCTTAAAAACTTGGGGCACCCAGCTGCACTGGGCCAGAATACTCACACAGCCAAGTAAGTTCAGCATACCTCTGCTGCTCCCTTCAGAGGAGGTGTGTGCCTTCTGCTTTTCCACAAACCCCACCGTTCCCTGTTACCTTATCCTGAAGGTCATGTCCCCCATTTATGTTAGCTGCTTGGGTGGGAAGCATCAGGAGATGCTCTCCTAATGTATAGTGTTTATAAACCATCTGCTTTTAACTCTCTTGAAAACTAAAAAGGCACTGACAATGAAAGAGCAAAATGCACTCTACTCGGCTTACTCGATCCCAGATGTAGTAAAGGCCTCAGTGCCAGTGCCAGGTAAAAAGCAAGTCACTTCTCTCCTAAAAAGGCACAGAATTCTGATTCATTAAAAAGAAGAATCTGACAGTGAATTAACATTTATTTTTAAATGTGTAGCCCTTTCTCTTTTAAGTGTAATAATGAAATAAGCACATTACGCTCCTTGCCCTCATTTTATGTTTATTTTAGTAATGTCTGTTGTCCTCATCATTATCGTGTCTGGACCCTTTAGAGAGCGTAAAACGTCTCTATGAACCTCTCTGCACGTTAGATCAGTCCTTTGAAACAATTTGAGATGGTCGTCCTAAACTGTGTTGTTGTCCTTAACATTTAGACAAAATAATCAATTTCAGTTTTTCATTCTTAAAATACTCTCTCCCCATTTTAATAGTGATAAGCCTTTACCCTAATTTAGAAATATATGTAGGTGTTTGCCTCTTTTCACCTTCTGATTTTAGAAAGCTGGAAATCATCTGTTTTATGTTTTATCCACGACTTATAGTCTATAACTTACAGTGCTTAGCACATTAATAGTAAATAATGGAATGGATAATTAAATGTATAGAATCAATTGTGTGTAATATTCTTTTCTCCAACCTCAAGAATTATCTTTAAAAATTTCCATTCTTTCTAATTAGAGAGTTAATTTCAAAGCCATCTCCCTATTTTCTGTACTGCATATATAGCCTCTCCTTTCCTCTCTCCATTCCTCCCTCTTCCTCTCTCTCTCTCTCTCTCTCTCTCTCTCTCTCTCTCTCTCTGTTGTGTTTCATATTTTGTTCAGGGTAGTATCCCCTATTCCTGATAGAAGGTTGATATTAAGTTATACTCCACCTAGCTAAGAATAAGGGGCATATGGAGACCAGGTTGTTAAGTTGAGGCTGATGAACTCCAAAGTTCAGGATAGAGTATCTTCCAACTAAAAGATGGTCTTCTTGCAGTCGAAAGTGGCAGTTATTTGGCCATTAGAAAAATCTCATGTGTCACAGTAGCTTTTAGAGAATGCTTCCTTCAAAGGGGGCATCCAGTTCTTAACCTATTGCTGAAAGAGAAATACCATTGTCTATTAATACTGCTGGAACTAAAGATGAATAGTGAATTGGCCTTGATGTGACAGTGAGTTTGACTGTGATAGCTCATCCCTTAAAAAGGTTCTTTTATATTTATAAAAAAAAAAGCATGACGTCAAGCCAGGGGGAAAAATTGATACCAATATTTAAGACCAAAGTTGAAGGACTTCCAAAAAAATAAAAAAGCCCCTTGTGAGAATGAGATTTTTACATGCATAACTAATTAGCTTAGGTTATTATAAGCAGGAGTGCTGTGATAAAGTTTCCGGTGGTGTCTCGGGATCCCTTGTTTATAGTGCCTTTTCTATGCCAGCCAGTCGGTGAATTGGAATTACAGAAAGTAGAGGGAGGAATAGCCGACAGTTTCTCGTTGCACTGGGGCTACCTTAAGCGCTGTTATGCTGGAAATGCTAGAATATAATCACTATCAGGTGAGCCTTATTCTTATTCATATTTGGCTACTGAAATATAATGCAATAAATTGTTGAATTCACCTTTTTAGTGTTACTGTAATTAGCACATTATTCTCTGCAAGTGCAAATCTCCTCATTGAGTGCTTATTATTGTCTAGTACCAGAAGTAATTCAATATAATTTCGAATACAGAAAATATTAGCATTTATTTCCCAAATGTCGCTCTGCGCTCTCTGTCAGCTCCTGTTCATAGCTCATAAGATTAAACTGTTTATCAAGGGAAAATGACTTTAAATTGAGTGTCATTGGTTTTGACAAAACATTTAACTCTATATTAATGTTTATAAGAAAAGAGGAAAAAATATCTTAGTGGCTTACTAACTGTCATAGCTTAAAAACACATACATATAAGTGTTTCATTTTTGAATAAAACTGCTTAATTTGGAGCTGCTTTTTCTGTCGGGTTCTTTAGTAATTAAAATGTTGAATAATCATGTTGAAATGGAAGTTGATTTAAACATGGAAATATTTCTTTTTTATTTTCTACACCTTTTAACAGTGGGTTTGTAATGAATTTGTGTGTGTGTGTGTGTGTGTGTGTGAGTGTACGCACATGCATTTTAACAGAAAATCATTATGTTGCGAAGCAAAGTGAGACAAACTGAGGTGTGTGTCTTGTGGATGGTTGTTCCTGTCTCACTGAGTCCTTCCAGGTGCATTTGGGACATGTTTGCCCTACTGATCACTGCAGACCTTTAGTGATTAGAAATGAGAAGACAGTCACACAGTTGGAAAGAGTTGTGTAGCTAATGGCAGGGAAACCAAATAGGGCAGAGCCTTACTCCAAGTCCTGTATGTCAGACTTTAAACTTTTTAGTAATAGCAGAATCTGTTACCACCACCCCTGGTACATAAAAGGGTAGCTTACCCAGTTTTCAAATTTCGTACCTAAAGGACGAGCCATCCAATATGCAAAAATAACAATACTGTCTTCTTTTCCCTCTGTGGCTATGTTCAGGTGCAGACCCACCTTGAAAACCCCACCAAGTACCACATACAGCAAGCCCAAAGGCAGCAGGTAAAGCAGTACCTTTCTACCACTTTAGCAAATAAACATGCCAACCAAGTCCTGAGCTTGCCATGTCCAAACCAGCCTGGCGATCATGTCATGCCACCAGTGCCGGGGAGCAGCGCACCCAACAGCCCCATGGCTATGCTCACACTTAACTCCAACTGTGATAAAGAGGTAATTGATGTCTCCTCTCCTCTCCTACTTCCTTACACTCAGTAACTGTCTGTTGATATTCTTCCTGTTCTTATCTGTGGACTCTAGTTTGTCCTCCTGCCCACAGTCACCAGCCCCTGTTCCCACTTTGCTGGTGTGGCTGCCCTGTTCCAGTCCATGTCACCATCGCTGGGTTATTGGGTGTGTTGCACATGACAGGGGACCTGCCTAGTCTGAGCAGAAGCTTCCATCTTGCTTCTGGTTCATTATTGAGTCTTCTCTTCCCTTCTATGCCTTTCAGTTTAGGAAGCAGTGAAAATGCAGAGAGAGAAGGGGAGGTGGAAAAGAAAAATCAAAAAATAGAAAAGGTGTGGGACAGGCAGTTTAGAAGTTCTGCTTGTTGTGAATGTCTGGAATCTTATTTTATTTCTCCCTGGATTGGAAAAAAAGTAGAGAATGTGTGTGGCCAGATTTCAACAACATGGCACATGAATCTACATAGAAGCGAAGGTTAAACTGCTGGATATATTGACTTGTGTAATAAAGTGCTGCTGCCCACCAAGTCTACTTTAGCAAAGGCTGGATTGGAGAGGAGACTCAAAAAGACCTTCAGTCGTTGTGAAATCAAAATGTGGAATATAGAAATACCTGAGAGGAGAGTTATAATTTAATGCCTATTATTTCCAAATGGCGATGTAATGAGCTTCATTTTAATAGTTTTATAGAACTTGAAAATGTTTCTATGCATTCGGAGGTAACTTTTTAAAAGTTCCACTGATTGTAATCACTAGAGGATCTGAGTCTTTCCCCTGTGCCCAAACCAAACACTCCTTATCTCTGTCTGTATTTGTCATCCAGCAAGCTAACTTGACAGTTCCTTTCCTTCATTATTCTGTCTCTCCTTCAGATTGTGCTTCATTTGAAAGCGTGGTTCATCTTGTTGCTATGCCATCAGCCTTGTATGAATGTATTTCAAAACTATTTGCAAATCCATGCCATGGGCTTTCTTTGCTTATGTTTTTGCAGGGATTTTATAAATTTGAAGAGCAAAACAGGGCAGAGAGCGAGTGCCCAAGTATGAACACCCATTCGCGAGCATCGTGTATGCAGGTACTGAATGACTCAGCAGCCCAAGGGTGTCACACTGTGTAACAAGAATCTATATTTGTGGCTTACCTGATGATTGAAGAGGGTTTTTTTTTTTCCCTCCCATTGATTTTTTTAAAGTAGGGAACACCATGTACAGGACCATTTTCTTCATAGTAGCTAAGAATGAATGATTACTAGGGAAAATGTTTTTCATCTAAGTTGTTTTGAGTTATTAAAAATATTTTATGTACATTTCAGTAAATAAAATATGAAATGCTATATTGTATTTATAGAACATCATCAGTGTATGGTATGCAGATTTGTAGGATAGCAATTTTCATAGGATATTAGTAACACCAAGGTGCATCTTGGTGTGAGATCTGTTTATTGTTTTATGAATGGAATCTCATGGAACATATATTTGAAAACTTTACTAGTTTAATGACTATTTCCCAAGTAATAAAAGCTTTTCTATAACATCCTATTTAATTCATAGATTATGCTACATCTAATAAATACTTATGTGGATACAAATATACAAGAGAAAATAAAAGCAATAAAAATTCTCCCTTTTGCTTTTCTATATTTCCGATATTACTGTGTAGAACATTACCTATGTTCTCTGTTTCCCATAATTCCAGCATCAGTATGTATTCCTTTTATCAAAAGAGAACAAATATTTTTAAATATCACATTAAACCCACTAATTTTATTTTCCTAAAATAAAATGAAAAATTCACAAAGGTGGTTCATAATCTCTTGCCTATGTTTCTACATATTAGCTCAATTCAAAAAAATAGCTCAGCAGATTAAGGGGCTGAGATTCTATCCCCAGGCCTGCCGTGCCTGCTCCGCCCGGGGATGCGCTGAGATTGAGACTGGACATGATGATGCGCGCCTGTAATCCCAGCTCTTAGGAGTCTGTAAACAGGTGGATCACTATGAGTCTGATCTAGTAGAAGGCCCTGAACACCCTGCAGGCCCTTCCCTAAAATAAAAAAAAAAAAAAAAAAAGATATAAAAAAATTAATTTAAAACAAAAAATGCTATCTCTACAAATATAATCTAAGAATGTGCTAGTGGCTAGCCAAAACTAGCTGCCAGTTATTCTTCTCAGGGATCACTTAATCTACCCTTTATTTTAGTTGATGTAGATTACTATATTCCTTTTTTTTTACTTTTTTATTTTTTGGTGGAACCAGGGATTGAATTTAGACCCTTGCGCTTACCAGGAAAGCACTTATTCTACCGAGCCACCTCATTGGCCCCCTCATGAGCATTTTGACTTTTTTTTTAACTATATTCCTGATACACTAAGTATATTATATAGCTTATTTGAAAATCTCAGTAATATCCACTAAGCTATTAGTGTTATTGATACCCATTTTATAGATTGGCACCCTGATGTTAAGATTGGAAACTCGATCCTTGATTGCATTCACCTCTCTCTCTCTCTCTCTCTCTCTTTCTCTCTCTCTTTTCTTTCTTATTTTATACAGGCTCTCACTACACAGCTCATACTTATAGTGATCTTCCTGTTTTAAGCCTCCCTGGTGCTGGGATTCTTAGGGAAATTGTTTTTCATCAACCACTTGGTCTTTGGCTCAGCACGCCTCAGGGGCGGGGTCGGTGCCTGTGCAGCATGTAGTACCAGGGATCAAACCCTGGTACCTGCATTTGCCTAAGCAAACACTTAGTCCACTGAGCTATCTCACCAGCCCCACATTTTTCTTGGTGGGACTGGGGATTTAATTACAGACCCCACACATGCTAAGCAAATGTTCTACCACTGAGCCACATCCCCAGCCCTTGTCTTTAATCTACAAAGTGGAAGAACCGGGACATTTTGTTGAGGTCAACCCTATAAGGTTGCAGCCTCACCTGTTTATGTGAGGGTCCTTCTGTCTCAAATAAACCAGAGACTTTGTTATGTGCTGCAAAGCCCTCTTCAGACCCAAGCACAGTCAGGCAGCTTGTATATGTAAGGCACTTACAAGGGGTTCTTTGCACAGACTGCTCATCCTAACTGCTGCAATGCACATGTAATCACCATTGTTTATTTATCATAACTAAGCTTCTGGTACTTCAGGAATAAAATTGATCTAGTGGGAACATCAGCTCCAGGACTGTAATGATAATCTCATCCTGTATGCCCCTTGGGGAGAGCCATGCACACTGGCAGCTGTACCAAGAGGCACTTACTTTGCAAGTCACTGTGAGATCAGTGCTGGCCTACGGTGGCATGGGTGCCATGTCCATGCACCCCATTGAACCAAAGAGTTCCATTATCTTCGGCTTTCTTTCTGTGGGAAGAGCATGGGAGAGAAAAAGGAAGTAGCTGTCATTCAAGGTGAAGTTTTCTGGTTCCTTCCAAGTTAGAGGAGGTAGCTCACAGTGGCACTAGAGGGCACGGGTGAGATTATGGCTCCACCCCTGCTTCACTGTGTGACTTTGGGCAAAGTGCTTCTCCTTGTGCCACCCGTACACTTTCTGTAATAATGGTCCCTACTTGTTAGGCTTTCGTTGAGGTGAGTGCAGCCACCCATGGAAATCTCTAAGGCTGGTGCTTGGCACCTAGGAAGCACTCAAGTTCTGACTGCAGATACCACTGTCATCTCCCTTTAGTGTCAGTGGTCTTCGGTAATATTTTTATTTCAGTGGGAAGAGAACAGAGTGTACTTTTTTTAGAGTATAACTGAAGAGTTTTATTGCATTAGGTAAGAAGCAACCAAGGTTGCCTGTTTAATGTTGTTTTATACTATTTTAGTTTATTTCTGTCTCTCTTCCAGATGGATGATGTAATTGATGACATCATTAGCCTGGAATCAAGTTATAATGAAGAAATCTTGGGCTTGATGGATCCTGCCTTGCAAATGGCAAACACGGTATTATGTTAATGGCCTTTTTTTTTTTTTAAAGAGATAGTACTCCTTTATTCTTTCAACTGATTCGTTGACAGATTTATTAATAATAAAACAGACAATTCTCACAGGTTCTCAGATAAGTAAATATGACATTAGAAGTTAAGAGTCTTTCTTGAGTCTGTCAAGGACCCTGTGATAAAGCCCTGTATTCCCTGGAGTCCACAGGCTCTTCCTCCTGGATGGTGGACCCTCGGGTTCTTAAAGCTAAGGCCCAACTTAGTATACTTTAGCCGAGGGCACTTCTGTGGACTCTGCTGATTGGCCAGGGAAAGTTCAAACTGTTTTCAAGGAGGAGGTGACTGTTTTAGCAGCAAAGCTTATTCCACTTTTAGTTGACAAACCAGTGCTCCTAAGAACACTTGTGCTCTCATATGATCCTTATTTTTGTCTGTTATTTACAGCCTTGCCTGAATTTTTATTTTCCCTTACTCCTCCTTATATTCTCCTTATATTATAATTTTATCAGCACCTCACCACAAATCTTACTTAGTGTTTGTAATAATTCTCAGTCAAACTGGGCTGGCAGCCCTGCCCTCAGTTTTAGGTTGAATAGTTAGCCTTGTACAAGGTAACATGGCCAGGGCCACGTCTGTTTAGCAGGAGTTCAGGCCTTTCCAGTTCTGTTATAATATGCTGTGAAGTTTGCCATATTCTTTAATAGCATGTTTAAAAGACTAATGTCTACCGAAGGCACAGGGGAAAATGGGAGCTGTTGTTTAATGGGTATAATCATCTTTCAGGTTTGCAAGGTGAAAAATCCTCAAGGCCTGTTTCCCAGTAATGTGAATGTAACACTGCTGAGTTATACACTTAAAGTGGTGAAAGGGGTGATTCTATTTTGTGTGTTTTTACCCAATAAAAATTTCCAAAAAAAATGAACTTTCAGTAGTAAAGTCCTTCAACCAAGAAATATTGTAGCTCTTACTTATTTATACTAAACTCCTCATTAAACTAAATTTTGGTAGTTAGCATTTTTTTCTGTTGCGGTATTGTTCTTTCAGTGCACTTGCTTGACTTAACAAATGAGATGTAATCTGTTTTCTACCCACTTAAATTCACCTCTTGATTCTGAAAGGGCCAAATGATGTGCTTGCTAGTAAATGTTCCTGTGGTGACTTTCCCAACCTCCTTTAGCTTTTAGTTGGCTTCTGTGGCACCCTTTGCTTCCAACCTGATGCGTCCCATGAGGTGGAGACTATGCACATCAGCAGCCAGGTCCCAGGATGAACATGGGCACAACGCTTGGGAAGCATGTGCTACTGAGTTTATAAATGTGCAAAAAGACATGGATCTGTCCTCCATGTTTTGCTTCCCAGGCAACATGAATTAGCAGCTGCCCTGTCACCTCAAAAGAACTTTGATGTGAGAGTGGTCTCTTTGTCATTGGTGTCAAATGGGTACCTGAGATTTATGAAGAGAAATATGAAGTTGACATGATTTCATATGAGCATTAATTTTGGTTCATTTTGTAGTGCGAGGACCTTTGGATGTATCCAATCCAATTTAGTGCTGAGTGCACAAATCTCCTCTTGCCTAGGCTTCATATTCCCCACCAAAAAAAAAAAATGAGGCACCTTTCTCCTTAGAAGCCCTCAGCAAAGACGTTAACTAAGTCACTAGGGAAGCAATAAAACAGCAGTTAGGAGTTGATGAGTCAGGACCAGACCCAGTTGAAACCCAGAGCCTGCCATTTATTCTGTGACCTGTTTTGTTACTTGGCTCTTTTAAGTTCTGTGTTTGTGCATCTGTAAAATGAGGCATTCATTTTACCTATTTTACATCTTAGCACATGCTACATGGTAGGGTGTCCCTCAGGTGTGTGAACTCTAAGGTGGGTCCTATTCTGTCAAGAACTTTTCTACATGCCAGCACTTATGAAGACAGTTATCATGATCCGTGGGCTTCTGTCCTTTAAAAGATACCTGCATCTCCTAAGTCAGTGTGCATGAGCAGATAGGTGTGATTCCTTCATCATACGGTTGCTCCTGAGGCCTGTTGAAAGTGGAGTTAACATGCATTAAGTTCCTGTTGTGGGGGGTACTCTAGTTGCAAAGGCAGTGTGTGCTTCCTGTGACCCTGGTGCTTACCATCTGCGAGAAGAGGCCACTTAGCCCTTGAGTGGGCGAGGAGCAGTGCAATTCTCAGATTGGAAAGATCCCTTGGGCAGAGTTAGTTCCCAGACAGCCATCCTCCGAAGTCGCTTACTTTCCCAGCATCCTCTTTTCTTCTTTTTTAACATATGGAAAAAGTTTAATGCTGCCTCATCTTCTTAGGATACAGCTTACATCGTTTTTGCTGTTAGCAGAAGGACAGTGTAACAGAGGTAGGAGCAAAGGCACGGAATTGGACATTTGGAGAGGTATTTAACCTCTCTACCTCTGTTTCTTTATATATAAAATGGGGTTAATGATCACATCTGCCGCAATACAATTAATGCAAAATTTATAAGAATTAACCCACAGCAAGAATTTAGAACAGCTCAGCTATGGTAAGCTCTCACTTCAAATTAGTTTCCAGCTCTTATTCTTGATAAAATTGTAGTTGTTAAATTCCCAGATACTAAACCTATTCACATTTTAATTTTTTCCCACAGTAAAGTTTAAATTGAATTTTCTTCATGGTAGGCATTTTTCCCTTTTATTTGATTCTTTGAAATGCTTCAAGTTAACTACTTAAAAAAGTAGAAGGAACTTAGAGAGGAAACTATCCCAAGGGAATCAAAGTCTAGAAACAACTATTCTGAGAACACAAGAGCCCTCTTGTACCATGACAAACAAAGAATAAAAGTCCCAGTTTACTTGTGTTAACAGTGCACAATTGATATTCAGAGAGGAGGACCATCCAGAGAAGAAAAAATAATAACATTTTACAATTATCATTTACTTGGAAAAATATTCATTTTGGTGGAGCAGAAAATTGAAGAACTCAGTTCAGATCACCAACACAGGCAGAGCCACAGGCACGGCCACCTTCTGTCTATCCTGATCGCGCGTGGCTTCCACCCACCCACGCTGCAGCTGGTGCTCTGCAGGCAAAGTCTTATCCACTGGCTTAATGCTCTAGATAAAAATCAGAAAAGATGCAGAACAGTCATTTTTACAAAGGTATCTCTTCCTCTTTTTTTTAGTTCCAAAGATGGTTTTTTGATACCACAGCAGCTTCTCCCTTTTTGTTTTCTTTTCTTTATGCTGAGACCCCAAATGGAACCCAGAGTCTTTCTTAAATATGCATTATGCATCCAGAATTTATTAACTGTATATACAGTATACTCATAATCTTCCTTTAGAGTATGGCTTGAATACATGTTCTCATCCTGGGGAAGCTTGAAATTAGGTGTCTGTTCAGAGTGTGCTCATTGTTGACCTCGAGGTCTGAGGTTTTTGAGGGTTTTTTTTTTTAAGGTATTTGGTACAGGGTCTCATTATGCAGCTTGGAACCATAATGAGCCTCCTGTTTTCAGCCTCACAAGAGCTGAGATCATAGGCACATACCATCACACCCAGTCTCAACTGCAGGCTCAGTGTGCCAGGGATGAGGGGGCACATAGTGCCATGGATCAAACCCTGGTCCCTGCACTTGCCTAAGCAGGCGCTTATTCCACTGAGCTATCTTGCCAGCCCTTAGAGGCTGTACATATTACTTGTCTATTATTCAGCCCCAACAATCATAATGTTATTGCATGTTTTGCATTCAGTATACATATAAGACCATATATGATTTGCATTTCTAGAGCTATGAGAACAACTTTTTAAGTTTACTGCTTCAAAATTTTAAGTTCTTGATTCATTAACACAAAATTTGCTGAGGGGCTGGCTAGATAGCTTAGTGGACTAAGTACCTGCTTTTAGGCAAGTGCAGGGACCAGGGTTCAATCCTCTGTCTGGCGTGATGAGCCAACAACTGAGTCCAAGCGTGGTAGCACACACCTGTAATCCCAGTGCTGGGGAGACTGAAAACAGGAGGATCACTAGAAGTCCAAGTGCATAGTAAGACCCTGTACCAAATACATAAATTTAAAATAAAAAAGCTTTACTGAGATCTAAAACTCCAGAAAGATAGATATTAAAGCTTTGAATTTGGGAGGCATTACCAGAAGTCATGATTACCAAAATCATAACTTTGTAACTTTGGTCTTTCTGGTACTCTATAGTGCTATTCTGAAACAGGTAAATGCCTTTCACTTTGTGTTAAGTTGGGTGAGGAAAAAATCTAAACACCTAGAAAGCAAATTGACCTTGAGAAGGTGACCTGTTTCACATAGAACCCCTTAATGAAATGATGGCTAGCATCAAGTCCCTTTCATCAGGTCCTTAGCTGGAGTGCCTTGAACGTGGCCTAGCACATCTTCTGTCAGCACCGTGTGTATCTGCCTCCGTGTGTGCAGTGCGTCTGCTGCCTTCAGCAAGAGGCCGCCGCAAGGGGTGCCGGGTCCTTCTTGCCCGTTCAGATCTGCTAAAGGCAGTGTTGAGCTAGCCTTTCAACCTCATGTCCTTGGCAAAGGCGGGTGCACTAAGAATAGGTAAAATTATCTTCAGGCTGTGTCTAGCAAATGTATGTGAAACGCAGTGAATTTCATGTTTAGACTTGGATGCTGTCGTCCTGTGTATGCAGATATTCCTAAATGGGAAAAAATGAGAAATCCAAGACACGTATAGTCCCTCTGTTCCCAAGCAGATAACAACTGTTCAGCTGCATACTGGGAGCAATCTTTGTTCCATACCTTTTGGTCTCAAAATGTTTTAATCACATTGAAATGCTTTCTGAATTTACTTCTGGCACATGTAGAATAGACTTTAGGGTATATAATCAGGCAGGGAAGGGTAGAGGACATCAGATGTTAACTAGGTATTATGGTCGCAGAGATTGTTTGCTTTCATCTGAAAATGGTGTTTGTGGTAAAAGTACCAAGTTCGCCAAACTTCTCTTCAGTGTTAATATTTAGAACTTTATTTTAGGACCCAAGGAGAGGAAAAACTTGAGGTCTCCTAATAAAAAGGAGCGTTGAGCAGAGGAAGTCCATGTCGGGAAGAAATGGATTTGTAACTTTAAAACAGTCAGTCCAGAGCCACAAGGGAGGAAGCCCTTTTCAACTAGGTTAGGAAGGCTAAATAGTTCTTTCATTTATTTATTTGAAGCAGAACTTTGTTCTTCATTTATTAAAGTCTGTGGCTCCCTCTTGTGGCTTTATGAAAAATTTCAATTTGACAGAAACCAGCCTTTAACAATAAGGAAGTCATTTCTTTTTCAAAAAGACAGAGCATTTCTTAT
This sequence comes from Octomys mimax, assembly GCA_002564305.1. Classification (NCBI taxonomy): domain Eukaryota; kingdom Metazoa; phylum Chordata; class Mammalia; order Rodentia; family Octodontidae; genus Octomys; species Octomys mimax. The sequence continues at coordinate 6,844 of NDGM011191371.1, read as the reverse complement.
TGCTTTTCCTTACCAAAGAAAGAGAAGAAGGGAGAAGTAAATACAGGGAAGGAATAAAGTTGATGAGAACTGCAGCTGGAAAGGGTTGTCCCGCACAAGAGTGCTATTACAGTAATACCCAGCATGTACTGAATATTGGCTGACTGTTGCCACTGCATGTGTTAAGGAAGGCGTTTGCCACTTTCGCCACTGTCTCCATGTTCCACATAAACTCATGAGCTGGGTACTAGATTTTATGGGTATGAAACTGTTCTTTGCTAAGGACAGGTAACTCTCACAGCAAGTACCTCATATTTTCCCTTTTTAAAAAATGCCTCTTTGTAGAATATCATTTTCCTTAAATAAAACATAGACTAGGTTGTGGATTTTATCTAAAAGACTTGGGGCATGCCCAACAGTTCATTATTTCTGCTGTTCTTCCTTCATCTCCTCTCTCTCTAGTTACCTGTCTCTGGAAACTTGATCGACCTTTACAACAACCAAGGCCTGCCGCCCCCAGGCCTCACCATCAGCACCTCGTGCCCCGCCAACCTGCCCAACATAAAAAGGGAGCTCACAGGTCAGTACCTTGCATGTGCGCCCTGACTGATTCCCTGTTCTGCCCTTGTCAGGCAAAGGCACCTGTGCATAAGGTCTCCTAGGCCTGATGCATGGGCATACTTTCTTAGGTATCTGCAGTCACTGAAACATTGTATGTTATTGTAAGATGGAAGATTTATTCTTGAAAATCCTGGCCTGAGATGCAAAGAATCAGCGCCATTATTACTTCAGGGCCCTAGTCACTGTGTCGGTGACAACTGTCCCCTTTGAGTTGGGGGTGACAGCTGTTGCTTTCATCTGCAAATATCTGCGCTGACCTGATGTTTACCTGACCTGCCAAGCCAGAGACTTGCTGCATATTTGAGAACACTGGGTTGAATTTTTCTGACCCACACTTAGGCCTACAAGGACAGGTTAACTGTGTTTCTTACATCTTCAAGTGGCTCCTGTTTATATGTCGAAGAAGAAAAAAAAAATTATAAAACAGAGAAGTCAGGATAGTTTGGTTCCCTGCTCACCCACAGAGAGCACTAGGGATTAAACCCAGGGCCTTTGCACCGAGCTGGCTATATCCCAGCCAATTTGTATTGTGCGGCGGGGTCTCCCTGGGTTGTCAGCTGCCTGGGCAGGGCTTCATTTGTACTTCCCTTGCCTCAGCCTTCCAGAATGCTGGGATTACAGGTATGCACCACGATGACCAATTTAGAATTATTCGTTCTTGTGGAAAGTATGAAATTATCTACTTTTCCAGTTTGCTTAATGCTTCAAGGAAGGCATTTGGGCATTAAAAGATGACAGAAATTGTACTGGGACTGGACTTTTACCACGGTAAATGTTATGGCCGTTATCCTCTCCCCATTATTTGGCCCTACATCCCGCAGGATTGGGGGAAATGGACTGAGACGATGGCGTGTGGACTCAGTGCAGATGATTCCCATCCTGTTCACAGCTGTCTTTCCAAAAATTGATTGCAGACAATGGTGGTGGAAGAAAGACATTTAAAAAAAACAATCAGTTGAGTTAATTAAGAAATAAAAACTATCCAAAGCCAAAAATCAAGTAAAAAGTGCATCACGAAGGAAAAGTATAAGACAACAACAAATATGCTAAGAATCACTGTCATACTATGTGAGGAAAAGAGAAAAACAGACTAGAAATCATTTACATTGACTTTCCCATTTCAAAGAATTCACCTGAATTACACTCACACACACATTATGTATGTAGTACAGTCAATGAACCACATAAGGAAGGGGCTATATTCTGAGAAAGGTGTTATCAAATGGTCATTATGTGATCATCCTAGATGTACTTTTAAGATGGCTATGTGTTGCTAGGTGATACACCCTCATGGGACCACCATCCTCCATGCAGCCCGCTTTTGAGTGAAACGCCATAATGTACTACATAACTGACTTTTATACATACATATACAGTAATGCTAATATACTAAATATATACATATATCTATATGCCTCAGTCACTATGAATTATGCTAAAGCATTTGTATTTTGAGATAAAATTATAAATTATGGTAGTATAATATTCCAAATAATACTTCTAAAGAAGTAATCCCAGCATGCCTATAATCCCAGAACTCTAGGAGACTGAGGCAGAAAAATTGCCAGCAATTTAGTGACTGAGTATAGCTCAGTGCAAGGTCCTAGGTTCAATCCCCAGAACTATGTGGTGGCGGGGGGTAGAAGAGGAGTGAGGGAGGACAGGAGGGTGGGCTTTCTGAATACCAGTATTGACAAAGCAAGAAACTGTGTTGTTTTGTGCTTTGTCCTTTGTAAAGTACAACGTAATCACCTAGGACAGAAATCTCACAAGAGTCACTATGAAAATAGAACTTACCAAGTGGAATTGCCCTAAAATCCATCTGTACCTTATTCCCATTTATATTTTCACAGCCTCAACAAATTAGTAAATAGTTTTTCACAAGAAACAAATGATTTTGTTCTAGCGGATTCTGACAGAATCAGCTTTCAAGTTATAAAAAAATGAGTTCATTTCCAGCAACCAATCAGAGACCATGGAGATCTGTGTGGGAGCTTTTCTACTCAGTGTTGATGTCAGTGTTTTACCAAGGTGCCACAGAAAAACCTGACAGATCATTCGGCCTAAAAGAGAAAATTTGACTCTTGATAATGAAATATCAGCCACAAATTTCCTAATATTGTAACTATTTATATGGTTCATGTTAACATTGGCATGTGCTTATGGTGTGTAGTGGATTATAGCTGCACTGGTCTTTTACCAATTTGTGGGAACCAAGTTAGTCCATCTATTGATATGTGCTGCTTCAGAAAAAGTAAAACAAAACTATGTTTAAAAAAAAACATAGTTTTACTTAGAATCAAGTCAGAAAGCTTGCATATGTTTAGAAAATGAGATGTTTTATAGTTTTCTTGCTGCATCAATTTGACAGTTCTAATTTCTAATTACTTCATTCACGTGCACAGCGTGTATTTTTCCCACAGAGTCAGAAGCGAGAGCCCTGGCTAAGGAGAGGCAAAAAAAGGACAATCACAACTTGAGTGAGTTGGTTTCATTTACGTTTGACATGCGCTGTTCAGGCTAATGTTCCTGGCTGTGGCAAGGAGTGTCAGGAATGCCAGAGGGAAAAGGTTCTGGTAGTTGTTAAAGATAGCTGGTGGGGGAAAAGCCTTTTTCTGAGAGGCTGATGTATATATTTTAGTTCAAATCAAACTGAGCTGTATGTATAAAGATGTTTATGATTTGTGAGGTTTATTCTACTTTATTTTTAGTGGTGGCTTTTTTTTTGAAAGCAAGATTTGATCCCCAACTATCTAATTATGAGTGGTGCTCATACTGGAACTTACTAGCAAAAGGGGATTATAGGATCACCTTTTGCCAGTGAGATTTGAAAGGAAATAAAGAAAATAAAAAAGAGAAACAGGTCTGAAAGAGAGAAAATGGGTGAGATAGGCCCCCAATTTCTGCTGTTATCTATCATTTAAAAAGTTCTGTAATATTTAAAATATCTTTACGTATTTAATTTACTTTTAATTATATCATTACTCCTGTCCTATGAAAACTTGTTTATATTATATATACATTTATGTACATGCATGCATGTAGGAGAGGCTGCACAGTAAAAATAAGGGTGAAACTTGGAGGAAGAAACTAGTTCATGAATTTCTCATATCATAACTCCATGTTCTCTTTTTCCTGAATTTATTATTAAGAATATAGGAAAGTCCTATGTAAACACTTGCTCCTTATTTTAAAAAAAGAGACAGAATAGGGCCAGGTTCTTCTAAATCCCCAGACATGAGCACTGTTCATTTTAATTTGATGGTGTTCTTCTTGACATTTTCTGTGTATTTAGGAATGGATATATAGCAGTACACATGTGGAAAAAAAAATGTTTTGTGTGTGTTAACACAAAATATATCATGCTATTCATATTCTGTTGGCTGTTTTTTTAAACTGAACAATTGGTTCTAAAGCCCTCTTGCTGTTAGAATCTTAGATCTACTTTTTTAAAAGGAATTCTATAGTACTCTATATTGTGAATACTTTTAACATTTAATAATTTCTCTGCTGCTGTGTGTTTATGCTCCTTCCTTTTCCAGTTATAAACACTGCCACAGCAACATCTCATGCCTGCAGTGTTGCACCAGGAGGTCTGTTTCTCTAGGTCAGCTCTGGAAGAGTGGGTTTGCTAGCTACCGAAAGGCATTAGTTTTTACTCTTTCTAGTATTATGGTTCCAGTTTCCATTTCTGACACAAGAGGCTTTCCACATCTTTCACCAAAAGATGGGCTGATGTTCAAGGTCTGACCTGCTTCCCAATAATTTTATTCTTCCTCTTTTAAAGCATCAGACATTATCCAAAACTTCACTTAACTGAGATGTGAAAAACAAAGTTGGATTCTGTCAAAAGCAATATTTACTATAGAAACGAAGCTCCCGAGTTCAGGGCTATCAGCACAGGACAAAAATGACTCGCACAAACTGAGGATTATAAAACAATCTGTAAGTCTCTTCTAGCCTTTGTAAATTAATATTCAGGGTTGGATTGCCCCTTGGCCTACCTGTCTCTGTCTCCTAAGGATTTGTCCTGTAATAGTGCTTGCTGAAATGTGCATATGAATGCATTTACTGTAACTCACTGTTTATTGAGCCCCCTCTGTTGTACAGGGAATTTTTCTATGGAAGTGAACCATACAAATGGATTTCCCACTCTTTGGAGCTTATATTTGAACCAGGAGTCAACTATCTATTACTGAATGAGAGGCAGAATAATAGATATAGCATCCTGTCATGTATACAGGCCACCCTGTAGAGAGATATGCTTTGTGCATGTGTTTATGTGGTTGTATAAGTGTATGGGTGAAGGTCTCTAAGGCACACTTATATGTGACAGTTTTTCCAGGCACATAGATGTTGGGTGGTGTGAAAGAGTTGGCTTTTACTTTTCCCTTTATACATGTTGCTATTTTTAAAAAAGATTTACCAGCTTATACCACCTTCATAATTAAATACTTGGAGAAGGAAGTCCCTGCAGTAAAAGTAAAATGTAGTACAAGTAAATATTGATGGTGAAAGATGTCAGCGATGCTCTGTTGAGAAAAGATAGATGCAGAGTCATCTGTTATAGAATTCCACTTTAACCGTAGCATCCTTGAACTTACTTGTGTCAGCCATATACAGTTGCCTAGAATGCAACAGACAATAAGCACAATAAGTAAAATACATGCAATATGTGAATTACCTGGTTGAAAGTGCTATGATGAGATAAAGGACCACCCAGGGGACATGGTGGCGGGATGGACTTGAGAGGGGTGAGTCAGTTTTAAATAAGATGACCTGAGAACTCTCATAGATAAATTTGAGTCATCACCTGAGGGAGGGGAGGACAGAGCCATACAGATAGCTAAAGGAAGAGTATTCCAAGAAGGGACAGTTAGAGAAAGGCTTAAAATAAATCAAAGTAAGGAATGCACTCACTGAGAAAGGAGAGAAACTGGTATCAGAGAGCTGGGAGCCCGTGAGATCCTTGAGGAACTGACTTCGTCTAGATGAAATAAGAACTAATTGGAGGGTTTGAGTAAAGGATTGGCATGTTCTGACTTCCGTTTTAACAGGATTCCTGTAGTTGCTATATTTTTTTTTCTGGAACCAGGGATTGAACTCAGGCCCTTGCACTTGCCAGGCAAGCATTTATACTACTGAGCTATATCCCCAGCCCCTAGCTGGTGCATTCTTGAGACCCCAAAGTGACAGGGTACACTGGGCATGGAGGAAGCAGAGGTGGGGGGGAGGGGGCTTGAGGTCATCCAGGCAAAGGCAAGGGATGATGATAGCATTTCTTAGGTAGCAATGGAGGCTGGAAGTAAATGGATTCTAGAAATACTTTGAAGGCAGAGCCAACAGATTTAATGATGGATCAGATGTAGAGTGTGAAAGGAAGGGAGGTACATGACTGATTACAAGATTCTGGCCTAAGCAGTTGGGAGGATGTGGTTATCATTAAATGAGCTGAGTTGCCCGATAGACTCATTTGAGTGGAAAAGATCAGTATGTGGCCTGCCCTGTGGTCCAGTTACAGAGAAGTCTAGTGGTCAGACAAGAGTCTGGAGTTCCAGGGATGGAGATAGAAATCTGGGCTGGAGATAGAAATATGGGAGGCATCAGGGTCTGCAGTACTCCCAGCCAGGAGGTGGCCAGGAAGTGTCACTCAGGAAGCATTCCAAGGGGTGCATCTCAGCGGTGTGGACTTTTAAAACATTAGAATAATCTCAAAGGGTATGTAAGAAACTTGACACTGCACCATAGGGAAGTTTTATATTACTGTATATATTTCAGTGTCTGAATTTTATGATTGTTGTGTTCAACAAAAGGAAAAAAATAATCAATATTAAGAGTTTTAGAAGTTATCTAGTAGATCAGGAATCTAAAAATTCCTTCTTTAGCACTATGGACTATCACTTAAGGTTTCTATTATATAAAAGTTTAATGATAAGACAGCATTATAAATATGACTTAGTCACTGGAATAACTACTCAGCCAATATAAACTGCAATTTATTTTGGAAAAATAGAGAATGATATTATTCACCAAAAGACAAAGACTATTAGTGAACCAATTAAAGAATATAAATATTTATTTTAAGTTATTTGAAGTACACTTAATTTATTAGACCTTAACTTACTTGGAACTTAGGTGGTAGACTAGGTAAATTAAAAACATTCACCTCGGGCTGGGGAGCTGGCTCAGTAGAATAAGCACTTGCCTGGCAAGTGCAAGGGTCTGAGTTCAATCCCTGGTTCTG